>JAQIWJ010001158.1:0-12981 GCA_034695185.1 Discolaimus major
CTCGTAGACAGACAATGAATAAGAACTATTCAATTGGAATCATGAATCATTTGAACTATACTAATTCAACCGTTACACAACTTACCATCTGCCTTGATCTCTTTCAGAGCAACCACCACGATCAGCATGACCAGAAAGGCCATCTTGATTGACGTCATTTTCAAATAATCAGGTGAGTATACTGTAGAATAACCGATTCAATAGGAGTCCAAAAGATTGGATGGTGAAGTATGGAAAAGCTGGCGCCTTAGATGACGCTCCATGACAATACGATCCACGTCATTGGGAATTCGAGTTCCCTGAAAAGAGACGTCTGCCAGTAAGCATAAAACTGGCTTCCTGAATTCGAATAAGCCAAATTCTATGACCTTATCCTGCCAATTCATCAGAATCATTGAAATCATAAATCACATCGGAAATTGAATTTTGCTAAGCATACCTAATAATTTGACTAGGCTGATATACAGTTGGGAATAAGCTTTCGAATTTTCGATCGCCCACTCAAAACTGGATGCGATTAGGTAGGTAGGTTGGATAATGACAAAATTTCGACACACCAATCACAGTAAACATTTTCATTGAATTTCCCAAAACTGTTGTTCATCAGAGCTGGTGAAGTAAGCACTAGTTTTGAAACGTCCTCATCTGGCTGCTATTGTATTCATCGAATTCGATATTCCTTTTGAAAATGTCGATCATGCTGATATTTACTGTACAATTGAATTTCGTACAATGTACTGGGAAGATGCTTGCCACTTTCTCTGGTCGCGCTTAAAGTTCAGCACAGACAGATTCAATGCTGCAATTTTTCTCATATGGCTGAGATAAACCTCTGTTGACTGTCAGCACGATCATTTGATTAGCATATGTATTTTTTGAGTATGTACAGGTGTTTCTAAAGTTCCGCACCGTGTTCAAGTTATATTTTCTCAAAAAGTATAAATGCTAATGAACTGAAAATTGAGATTTAGACTCAATGAGGGACGGGGAAGAGATTGGTCATAGTCAGTGACCAGTGGTTACTGGCACTCAAAGTGAGGATAACTTTGGTGTTTCTGGGTTTAGGAAAAAGTTGTTGCTGCAGAAAGACTCAGCATAAAGAGCGCTTTTGATTGATGCGTGACAGAGTGACCAATGGTCATTTTTGACCATTAGTGACCAGTGGTCACCGTTGAACTCCCCATGTCCCAATTAGTCTAAATCCTAATCATGCAATGCTGATGTTTGGTTATGAAAATATTCAATCGCAAACAGGGTGCGGAACTTTAGAAACACCCTGTATTTACTTTGGTTTTTTTAAGGATCGACCAGACCAGGGTGAGCTAATTTGCCAAAACCCCTATTGTCATGGTATCATTCGACCGGGCATCTCGTCGGGATGAGCAATTTTATCTCTTACGTCTTGGGGAACCATCCAATCATGAGATATCCCCCAAAAACCTGTTTTTTTCAAAAAGGCAGTTTTCCATGAATAAGGCTTGGGCGATTATGCTCATATCTCGGCAACCAGTATGGCTAAGGGGAAGCTAAAAAACCGTTTACCGGACTCACGTCAGGCAGAATGAAGCGTAGAATCCGAAAATGGTCTTAAATGTAACCAACCATTCCTGTGATATATACATTTTCAAAGTGAAAAATCACCAATTCTGATACCGAGATCACGATGATCAATCGGCTGCTGTAAATCACCCAAATGCGGATCGGTCCTATTAGTTTACCCCTGATTGTGAGAGACATACATATAGGGGGATCAAAACAAGCCGTCTTTCGGCCTAAGCTAAAAATGTATCCGGATTTGGCAGGTCATTAGTTTGGGCCACTTTTTCATGAAAAATGCCCTATTGTTTCATAATCATCTGAGATGATGAAACATGGAACACACCACGAGATTATGCGTTTCAAATGCTGCAAGATAGTCATTTTAAAACTGCTGTAGCTGGCAGTGGTTAAGGAGAAAATCGTTATCAAGAGAATACGGTCGAATTGCACCGGCGGTTGTGCACGCAAGCAGCAAACACGTGACGAATACAGGAACAGCTTCTACAATTTGCGGGATGCAAAGATTCCTAGCAATCTGTTGCATTCTTCTTTCAGCGGCCGAAGCCAAACTACCATCCGGATTGCGAGCCACCTGTCGATGCTCTTGTCTCGATTTCATTCGCCTCAAACTGATTATCACACCACCACCTGTTGAATAGCACAACGACCGCTTGCAGGCCGAAGAAACCCGTTTGCGCCTTTAGATATTTGACATATTCTTCGCTTTCTCCAAATGGCGTGTAGGTAAATGTATAGGTATCGGTGATATTATGAAAGACATACCATACCGCCCACCAATTACGAAGCACCAATGAAGTGGGTTTTGTATATTGGTAAAATAGACAAATAAAACCAATTTTTTTTGAAAATGGTATTGTATTGGTTTTATGTACTGGAGAAATCGCTAAAATTCCGTAATTTTCATAGATAAAGCTATTTTTCTGTCAGCAAGCAATATGTTTAGGATCCGCATGGGTCGTAAACTACACTGATCAAGCATACCTATATCAAATGCATCAAAAAATCCGAGACAACTGTAATCATCAATACTTTCTCATGTCAGTGCTATTAGCTCCCAAATTTTACATCTTGAAAAGAAATGCACCACTATTGAATGCACGACTACTTTTGACATTTCATTGAATTTTCAATGCGAAAAATACTAGTTATGAATAGCCAAATTTTTGTAACTCCAGTACCAATACCAAAATTTTTGTGTACCAAATCTGATTTTTCTATTGGTAAATTGGTATGGCATTTGGTATTGGTATACACAAATTGTAAAAAATTACATGCAAGTCGATAGAGCCGATGATGCTCTGTCCAACGATAACGTCAAAATTTATCGGAGTTCGATATTTAGGAAATCGATAATTTGATCAACTGCGATTATTGATCACACAGTAAAATAAATGCGATTTGCGGACTCCCCATAATCAGTTTATCTGGAAATCACCTTTGTATGTTATTTCTGCTAAAGAATAGGCTTGGGATTGCCTTTGAAAATCTTGGTTTGACTGTTCATGACCGATTGCTGTCAGCATAGAACTATGGAATGGATGAGGTATATAAAAGATGATTCCGGTGTAATTCATTATGCTGCATCTCGTAGTATTGGTAGATTTGATAAAATCCATATTTGTGAAATCGATCTTTTGATGATATTGCGCAACAGCTTTCTACCAAAGTTCAAAAATTTTAACCCCAAAAGTGCTTTGTCAAGAACTGCTGAAAACTGCTTTGCAAAAATAGGTGACAACCGCTTCTAAACGCCTTTGCTGCATTTTTAGCTTGACGTCTGCTACGCATTCCACTGGCATCCTTCTCAGCAACGGTAGCTTTTTCTATAAAAGCTGCATTCATCTAGCGGACGCTGTCCCCAAGCTTCTCTCTTTTACTGGCTTGCAATATTTTTGGTTCCTCTCCTGGGCTAGCTGGTTTTTTTACATAGCTCTGCTAAGATTCCTTGCATACTCCTGCTGTGTATCCTTGGAGATTGCCCAGCCAGCGAGAAAGCCATAAACTGGGGATAGCTTTGCAGAAAACCCGGTGTCTGCAGGGAGGAAAAACAGAAGCTAGTTTTCAGTTTCGCTGTGCTCAGCTGCTGTGTTTTGCATCTCCCTTGTAGTAGAAAGGCAACTGAACGTCAACGGCTGACTGCTCTTTGTATACTAGTAAATGGAAATTCCACTAGCAATTTTTCTGATTACCATGGCTTGTCAACAGAAGCTGTGAAAACGGTGATCGATAAAAGCTTCTTTGCAGATAAAATTCGAAAATGTTATGATCATAATATGCATGCTCCATCGAATTTGGACCAAATTTAAATTTCCAGGCGATGAAGAGAGTAAGTACTGTTTGTGTGCGAGAAGCTAGTGAATGCAAAGTCAACTCGGCTGACCCTAAATTTTGCGTCTTGGACGATGAAAAGAATGCAAAATATTGGTGCACAGAACTTAGCTACAAGTATTGCAATCCAAAAGATGATGGATATCGTTATTGTCCAGTCAATGAAGTCGGTCTTTGCAAAGCAATGGCCAAGAACGCCAGTGAGACGCGATTTCGAGTGAAGAAAAGCCAGCAATGCCCAACTTGTAATGCTCAAATTTGAAAATTTAAAATCGATGCTATAATCTAAAATCGATTTTTAGCTCCTGGCGATACACTGAGGGTCAAAGATCGATTCAAAGATTTCCGCATAAAATATGGTCAAGCGGTTGTCGTTGAAGCCGGTAGCTTTATTCGTCTCGTTTGTTCATCGCGTGGCAGTTTTTACCAAAAACAAGTCCAACTTTACATGAATGGACAATTGCATGACACCCAGACATGCAAGTATGAAGTGGACCTGAACATAAATAAGCTGGTTTTTGTTGAAACGCAATCGTTGGACGCAGAAGTGAGAATTAGTTTCTTTGAAGGCAATCCACCAGCTGTCGCATCGATCGCGTTCACACTGATCACACTTGGTAATATCAAAAGTACATATTATGTACACCACATGGTCTTGTCATTCAGGTCACAATAGCCTGAAGATTTCGAAAAGTAAAGGACAAATATCGTGTGAATGGGACAATTCCCAGCTGATACTTGCAGTGTTGGAAATTTCGTCCAAACGCGATGGTTTACAAAACGAAGCACTGATCATACAAGAATCGATGAATCGGTATGAATACAGAGAATTCTGCAAAGAATGATATTGGTCAGGCCTGGCCAGGAGATGACCTATTGCCGTTTTATTGACCTATTGACCTTTTCCATTTCAGATCGAGAGAATGGTCAAATCTTGGACATTGGGATCGACCAATACGAAATTGGGATCGGATCAGTATCAGTGCTTCGCAGAGATCGAATATAAAACCTGTTCCCCATATTATAACTTCCATGGGAGACGCTTCGAGAGCCTGAAATCGGAGTACACTTTCACTGCCGATGATTTCAGTACTGGCGGAAGTTCAGCTGTCATGAAAGGTTTTCTCAGCCAACTGTTCATGGGCATGATCGCTGCTGCTATGTGCTTTATGAAGATTTATTAGAATTCGGCTAATGCAGAAAACCCCCAGAAATTGGAAAGGCAGGTTAGGAATTAGTGATGAAGCTAATCAGAGATTGTGCTATATTTCTTAGGCTTCTAAAAATCGCGTTTTGAACAGATGTCTTTCGATTTTATGTGCATGCATATTTGTGTCCATCTTGCCACCAGTGATTCAAAGATTCATGCAGTTTTCTAATGATGTAGCATTTTTTCGATGTAACGATGTATTTTTGCTTCATTGAATTTGACACTACCCTCGCTGTACATTCTGTGATAGAAGAACCCTTCACGCTCCACCTAATGCGTACATCACTCATTCAGCCAGTTTTATGGATTCCAGGGCACATTTGCTAGTTTCCTCCGGAAACGCCTCATAACCCAGCATTCCTTTTAAAATGAACACAGCTGAGGGTGTCTTTCTCGCTGTGCGAGGTACTCATACCCAAGGAAAGGCGGAAGTTGAACCTTTCTAACCCTTGGTATAGCATTAGCAATCAAGAATGCAGATTTGCATAATTTTATTGATCATGATGGCATTGCCATCAGAAGCTTTGTTTCCATTGTTCAATACGAGTTCATTTGCTGATGGTCATAAAATGTGTAAGCCATTTTTAAATTTACTTCTAAAATATGCATGCTTACGTTAGTTTCTATGTAGGTTCAGAAGAAAGCGTTGAATGTGTACAAGAAGCTGGGCTTCTCTCATGCTTCTCCTCCAGTGTAATAGACCCCAAACTGTGCCTTGTGATCAACGATACCATGCATTGGTGCGTGAAACCACAGGACCAGTATTGTAGTCCACATTATGAACCTTACAAATATTGTCCAGTTATGGAAGACAGTTTTTGTAAAGCCACGGCAAAGAATTCTAGCAGGACTTGGTTTCGAATGAAATGCTGTCATGGATGCCCATATGGTATGCTCAAATTTCCAAAAATCACCATCCTGGTGTGCTGATTTTTAGTCCCTGATCCTCCCATTGTGTACAATGATAAGGCCAGGGTCTATGGCGAAGTTGTGGTTTATGACCCGGCTTCCACTACCGTACATTTCAAATGTCCATCAAACAGTCGATTTTATCAACAAGAAATCAGTTTATATTTGGATGGAATTAGGGTTGATAATCAAACGTGTGAAAGAGAGATGATATTTGATCTTGCAATACAAAGGTTATTTATCAATGGTCCGAAAGTACTGGACGTTGAATTTGTTGTGGATTATCAGCATGGCAGTCCATCGGATGTGGCTTCTGCAATGATCAAATTAGTCGTATTCGATTGTAAGTTATCAGTTATCATGAGAATGATGGGTGATCAATTGGCCTCTGTTTCAGCACAAATGAGCCTGCATATTTCTAATGATAAGGGAGAATTGGCATGCAGCTTTACCAGTCCAGTGAATGCAATCAGCTTGTCTGATTTTGTGGTCAGGCATTGGTGGACAAAGAAGAGCACTGGTGATAAGATTATCAGTGAAATGGTATGATAAGGTTAACTGATCTGCTGGTGAGAAGCTGGTTTTAGCAACCAGTTCCTGATAAGCCTTGTAGCAAAGGGTCCATACTCAACCATTGCCAAAAGATCACCTCTCCATCCTCCAATGATCCACGCATTTTTGCAGGTCGAAAGAATGAAAACGTCATGGACATTACCAATCAGAGATATGACCGTTGGGCAAGATGAATATCGATGCCATGCACAAATAGAATACAAAACATGTACTCCATATTATCGATTTTTGGATCCAAGGGGAGAAATTACTAGCCTGAAATTGGATCATTTTCACGCTGTTATCATGGGCACAACTGGATCTGGTGCAGATATTTTTGCAAGCAAATTTGTCATTGGGTTTATGATTGCTGTCATGTGCTATGCATAGATCAGCCAAACTGTGCTGGCTGCAGTATGGACCATATTGATACTTGATAACGTAATTGGTGTTACAAAAGTTCATTTCATGAGCCACAGATCGACCATGAATAGTGATAGCTCGATTTGAATTAATCGATTCTCTGTGCTTGATTGTGCAGAAAAATATGTTTTAGTAACATATCTAAGCTCAATTCTACAAACATATCATTGATCAATGATCACATGAATAAAGGCTGGTTTAAATTCAACATTTCAAAATCACCTCATGTTAGCACCACAAAGTTCTGCATTGATTTCATTGAATGCAAAACACAGGCGCGAGCAAAGCAAGAAAAGTAATCTTTCTCTTCCCCCCAAGATTTGCTTAGTAACACCTTTTTTCATCCAATGCAAACGTCGCTTGAACACAGGACGTCTGCTGAATTTATCAGTTGACTTTTCAGCGTCTACATTCTCAATGTTTTCAGACATTTACTTTGCCTTTTCTAGTCTTGACGTAACAGCATCCGGCCTTTTTGTCTCAGCGTTGACTTGTACAAATCTTACGCTAAACTCGGTTGTACATGGAATTTGTGTGATATTCTAAATTCTTGGCTTCAGAATGATTCGAAAGCATCTGTTGCCTTCTTGAGGGCCTTGGTGGGTGGTATTGGTTGAAAACAGTCTAACCGTGCCATTTATGGTCCCCTTGAATGTTGATTCAGCTGTTTTTCTCTTTGCTCAAAACGAAAGCTAAAAGCTGCTCCGAGCCACGTTTTTGATTCGAGTTCATATTGGGCGAATCTGCTTCTAATTAGAATCGCCCTAAAAAATGATGTATTTCCATCTTGGATACGATGATGTAGTAGTATTCAGTTTCTGGCGTATCGATTCATTATTCTCATTAATCATTAGCATGGTTGCGACTTTCCTATTGGCTTGGTTGAACGAAGCTATGAAACCCATCAGTCACCGTGTAGCTGTGAAATTCAGTGCAACGGCCAGTGTGCGGGATAATTCGGATATGGAACTGAGGAAAAGGATTGTCAATGAAACTGGGTCTTATTATGGAAGTTTGGACACTGTGACCACGATTGAAGTCAGATCAGATGCGGCAATTCCTGATGAGAAATTTCGACTCTTGGACGAAATGAGGAATTCATTAAAATCGAGGATGCAATGCGGTCATTTTATGCAGACATTGATGCATACGTTGCAATTGATCTTATCATTGATTTTGATGTCGATTTTTATGGTTGGCAATGTGTGGTTATGTTCAGCTATAATCTGGGGTGCTGGGTGCGGATATTTTGCATTTGGGAATGGAATTGAAGTATAAATTTATCATGTATATAAATGAAGTTGAAGCTTTCTTGTCACATTGCATGCTGGACATTGGTGATTGGATCACTGTTGACAGCTGTCATATGATTTGGATAATATTTGAGAGAACTGGTATGGCTAATGAATATCATTTTCGAATGATTTATGCAGTCGAATTTGCATGATTTTAGTGCGGAATTGCGCAATTTTTTTACAACCAAGGGATCTGTATATTTTTGAAGATAGGACTGTCAAGGATCAAATTCGAAATGTAATATTTTTCGATCATGATACGATAATCGATTAGTATTTTGCAGTACAGTACTGTCAAAAATATAAAATTCACAGGTATATTAGTGATGCATAATATTTGCGCTAGGCAAACATACTGTAGGCAAAATGTAACTATCCGTCAAAATTCTATGATCAAATTGATCATATCACTGATCACATGCTGGGCTACCAAATTTCTATTTGTTGCAACATACAAAGACGAAGTCTTTCTTACGGCAGACCCGCATAACCTGATTTAATCTTTTTGTATCGCAAATGATAGTGATTTCGCAA
The DNA here is from genome assembly GCA_034695185.1 of Discolaimus major. Classification (NCBI taxonomy): domain Eukaryota; kingdom Metazoa; phylum Nematoda; class Enoplea; order Dorylaimida; family Qudsianematidae; genus Discolaimus; species Discolaimus major. Next base: position 8,812 of record JAQIWJ010001158.1, read on the forward strand.
GTCATTATCACAATCCATATTATCTGATCATCCAGATCGATCTTGTCAGACTGATTACGCAATCAGCCTCAGTGTGCATATCAAAATCATAAAGATCAAATATATTGGATTATCCCCAATTCATCAATACACAGGCCATTTCTAAACATGGTTTTTTACCTCTCAGCATCTGATTCAAAAGATGGCATCAAAATCGACGCATTTTAAATATACATCGCGATTAGTGATCGATCATCAATTAGAAATTCTATACTAAACCCATTCATGCACATCACTGATTGATCAGTCATCGTTGGTTAGTAATCAGTAAAAAGTTCATCCATTCCACTGGCCAGCTTCGATCAGTTCCAGTACCCGATCATCGCCCCACAAGGTGAACGCCCATTTGCTGGCGATCGATTTCCATTCGGGCACGAATTTGGCTAATATCAACGTATTTACGATGGCCGAACTGAAATGGACCAATTCGAACGAGATGGATATAGCGTGGTCGAATAGTTGCACCAGTAGAACTCGATCCCGTTCCACCAACATAGTAGCCCACATACGATAAATTCCAGCGGCCGTTGGATTCAAGGATTTCTCTCGATATTCCAATACTTCGTTCAATAATTTCTCCAACTTGTAGGTGATCATTGGAATTTGACTGACCACGTCCGGCTTTTGACATTCCAAATGAGTCATGTATTCATCGATCGCTTTGAATCGATCATGAACGATGGGCGATTCGTGTTCATACACTTGACATAATCGACATTCGCATTTGAATCCATACCAATTGAATCGACGTTCACGCGCCTCCTGATCCCAATTGGGTGAGAAATATTGGAATACTCTTTCTTGGCCTTTCTCGACGAATTTGGTGGCACGAACGAACATCATGTCGCGGACGAAATATCGATAGCAATTCGTATCCACGCACGAATGATTCATCATTGATGGTAATAACCAGATGCCCATCTCACATTTCGTTTCACGTCGAAAAAGTTGGGTTCCGTTCACAGCGAATGTATTCATGCGGACGATTCCTGAAATTTGAATGCTTTCGTAATCATCAGTATAAAATTGCGCAATTTGCACTAGCAAACTGGCATTGGCGATTTGCCAACACACTGCCGATTGCGCAATTTCCATCTTTTAATCCTTTCCATATCCACCGGATCCTCCTTATCCCACGCATCCGAATGTCCCAAATCCTCGCCCGCAAGCGCCTTTCTTTTGGATATGAACGAAAATATGCCTGGAAATTTTAGCAAGATCCCTGGGCTATTCGGAATTCCCTGGTCAATGCGCCACTGGTGCTGGGTGATTTCACGACTTGTAGAAATCTTTGGCCAATTTCGGATTTTCGGTCAATTTGCGAACGATCTGATCGATCAATGCAGGAAAGTTGAATCCATCTTTTCGTGATTGGAAAGCGAACGCTTTACAGGCCATTAGCAAAGTACCCGGTTCGATGCTTTTTGTAGCCACCAATCCACGACCTTTCTTCTCGTTGATCAATCGTAATTCGAATATCGGAGCTACGTATTCCGCGTGCATATTTTCGAATTTGCCGCTCTCCTCGTTCGATTCTTTGATCATTCCTAATAAATCGTATCGACCGTATTCTTGTTCTTGGATCAAACGTTGCGACATGGCCAATAAGGTTTGGAGTGGACGATTCCATTGATCGGCTCGGGATTCCAAGAATACCTTGGCTTCTTTGTATCGGTGCAATAATAATAATGATTTGGTTTTCCTGAAAACAGGCGTGGGATTAATTTGTGATCAATTATTGATTTCTGCAAAGAATTCGATCAGAATAAATCGAAAATCTGATCGAATGGACATTTTTCCTGATCGATTGATAAAGCATAACTGCATCATCATCTCAAAATGCCAGATTGATCACTGATCAGAACTGATCACTCAAAAATCAATATCCCTCTACTTACCTGTACAAAAGCTTCTCATTCGATCCGTCCAAGTCTAATCCGAATTCGAAATCGTTCAACGCTAAATCCGGCTTCTCCAATGCCAAATACGTCAACGCACGATTGGAAAATAATTCGGCCCTTGGTGATTTCTCGATCGCTTCGTTATACGATTTCAATGCATTCGGATAATCCTTTTGAACGTAGTATTGATTACCCAATCGGAGGTGATCCGTAATGATCTGATCATCGTTCGGAGCCCCGCTTTCCTTTGAATTTTGATCGATTTCTTCTGGCAAAGTGCGATCGATCGTCGAATTGTGATCAATCGATCGAATTGGATCAGGAGATCGACGTAGACGCAAAAACTGAAGGATGCGATTGATGAATTTGCGAATAAACTCCATTTTCTGTTGGGTTAGTCTGAAAAGAAGAGAGCATTTGAAATTGCGCAATTTTTAAAAGCTAGCAAATATCCTGATCACTTACCGATTATTGAATCAACGAATACAAAGGCAATGAAAGAAAATAGCAAAGGAAAATTATCGCTACTGCGACCAGCAGGCAGTAAACGGAAGAGACAAAAACTGACTGATGCTTTAGCGGCGTTCGTCTGAAGCCTTGAAAAACCAAACTGACTTTCATAAGTGGGCGTGAGCTAGTGTGCTGCTATCCTTTACACCACGGGGGGGGGGAGGATACGGTATCACAATCGCTCACATCAGAAACACCAGATTGTATTGGGCATGCTGATAAGAAAAGATCGCTTTCAAATTGCGCAATTATTTATCAATCATGTCAAAACTATATTATATCAAGCTTTCTGGCATTAGTTAGCTTTCAGAATACTCCATTGCCCTTGTAACCATCAAAATGTTAAAATTACAGTAGTATGCATTTTAAAACGAACAAATTCACTTATCAACGATATGAGTAAATGCTGTAAATCCTCTATTAATTCCCTAGGGGAATTATTTTTTCAATCAAGCGTTAGGGAGGGGAATTATTGTTTCAAAGATGCTTTGCTTTCAAATTTTTACCTGTAAGCACACAATTTATGCCCAAAATTCAACAAAACAGATCATTTTGAGCATCAGGGGGAATTATTCGAGGGAGGAGAGGATTTACGGTAATTCCATTACTCTTATTATGTATGAGGAAACGATTGGAAATGTAAGCATATTATGATTATGCAAATTTTGTTATTCGTTATGCTAGGTTTTATACGCCCACAGAATATTCCGAGGAGATCCTAGTACACCTCTCATATCGCAAGGGTCTCTCAAAGCGAATCTGCCCTCAAGAATAATGAACCACTCAAGTATTTCAGATGCTATGGAGCCTACTTTTTCTATTTCATCATGTCACTTGTGGGTTTTCATCTACGCTCCTTAGATCAAAGCAAAAAGCAAAGCGGACCCATTAGCCGCCCTGCCCTTGATCCAGAACTGACGCCCCAGTCTGGAGGTATAGGGCTACTGTAGGTGCTGGGTAATTGGTCGCAATTCTACGTTTTGAAGGTAAACATTTGCTAACACCGTAAAGAGCAGTGCAAGCAATCTAATCCAACATTATACTTTAATAGAAGTTTCAACTAAACCTAAACCGCCATAACCTGATCCCCTCTGCCCTTCAATGTGGTGGGCACGGCTGACAGAATAAGGCAGCTAACCTGAGAATCATCCATACTTCTGCGTGTAATGGAGAATCAATTCTTTCGTTAGCCATGCAACAACAGGAGGGCAGAGGGGATCAGGTTATGGCGGTTTAGGTTTAGCATCTGACAATACCCCGTAACTATTGCCTTAATTTACATAATTTTGCGCTTTTCTTTACATTGAAGCCCAATGCGTCCGTTTGTCCATGGGGATCAGAAGCGATCTGGAAAAAACCTGAGCCATTTCATTGACCTATGTGAGGATTCATTCATTTTTCTATCTGCGCCAAGGTGGATTTGACTTTACCCACATATCCCTTTCTCATCCAGTCAAAAGATCTCTTTACTAAAAACAATGAATAACACTACCACAACTTTTTCTTACAACCAACGTATGTTTCTTGGTTCATTTTATTGCATCGCCTCGATTACTGGATTGAGTTTACATTCGATTACTATGACGGCTGTATTTCGATCAAAATCTGCATATCGTACTGTATTTCGAGTACTGCTTGCAAATATGTCATTGGCTGAATGCATGATATTCTTGCTGTACCTATTTTATGCTGCACCATGCGCTTTTTACGGCCATCAAAT
>JAQIWJ010001159.1:0-12971 GCA_034695185.1 Discolaimus major
TGCTCGTATGAATTCAAAGTTTGCATGATTTTGGCCGTTTTCAAACCGTTTGAATAAACAGAGAACGGAACACCGTAGCCATTGATCAAGCCTCGATTTATTCAACCGACCTATCTCGCGGAAAGAATGCCATCGTTATCATTCGCCGGTGATTGGGATGATCTGGAAATGTTCACTATATCCTGAGATACCTTGTGAGTGCGATATTAGTATAGAAATTTACGCTCAGATAAGTCTGTTCCTATCATCGAGATCAGTTCAGTGTTCGATATTCATTTGCGCATTAGAAATATTCAGCACCATGCTGTCTAATTATTCTGAAATATATTTCTGCATCTCAATTGGTAAATATTATGTGAATTCATTCAGTTTCGCATCGGATATACAAAATTGCGCAATCGAAAACTGCTTCAAATTTGATATAAGTATTGGGACTGAACTCCTGATGTGCGGATCAATAAATGTCTGCTAGAAAGTGGCAAACAAAAAATTCCGGATTTCGGAAATTCTACTAAACAATTCGTGATTTTATGCTTTATCATGAAAGTTAAGGAAAATTCACATGATCCCAGCTGAACTCAACGTCGGAATTACTGTGGTCCCCAGTTTACTTCCCTGGCGGTCCTAAATATCGAATATTTATTGAAATTCATAAAAATGGAGCCGAATCTGGTATATTGGCAAAAAATCAGAGATTACGTAGCTAAACGTCCAGTTAATTCGGAGTCACCACCACCGAAACTTGATCCTGCGTCGATATTTGAATATGGATTACCCCCATTAGAAAACCTCCCTATGCAAGGACCGCTTGATCCGGATTTATTAATGGAACATATTATTCGGAATTTGATTGATCAGCGGCTGGAATTGCAGTTGTATGCATGGTCTAGAATTATATCGCTTTACGATTGGATCCAGAAAGATCGCAATGATCGAATTCGTCAAATATTATTAGAAATTGTATTGATTATTTCCGAACTGAACGCCGATGAATTGGTATTTTTGAATCGTCGAAAGGATATGGATTTGGATCGGAATAATACGTACGCAACATATTTGTCTCCATTACTCGACGGACTGAATCGCGTGAAGAAAGGCTACGGACCGCCGAAATTGGTCAACGACACTATTAGTACTGGTATCAAGGAATTTTTATGCCGGAGACCGATTATAATCGCATTCCAACGCGCATTGGAATACGGGGATATTCTGGTGGACAATACTTGGCTCAAGGCGGCCATCCAGAATTTGAATATTTATTTCGTGCCGAGTAGTATGAACAAATTGAAAGGCGTCGCTTTGCGAGATGGAATTCTCGTGAAAGTTAAGGACGACGAGCTGGCTCGGCTGGAAGCTGATCATTGGGATGTCATTACCAGAGCCAGGATATTTACAACGATTATTCACATGACCGTTCATTATTTGGCCCGTTACTTTGCGGATAATTTCGCGTACGCATCGCCTGGTGACAGTACAGTACCGAACAAGAAACTTCGACTTGGTCAGAATATTGAAAAATTGATATTCGGCGGTATTCAACCGCATTGGGCATTCTCGTCCGAAGAAGCCGCCGAAGAGTTTCTCCTGATGTCGGAACGGGCATCGGATCTTCCATTGGTCACGCCAAAGAATGACGATTCATTTTATCTCAGGGATATCAAAACTAAAAATGGACCGTTATCATTCGCTGGCGATTACGATTCATGTGATATAATTATATGCTGCTAATCGTGCGAGGTAAGTCATAGAAAGAGGGAATGTTCCAGCAATGTTCTAACTCTGACCTTATTTCAGGTTAGTTTGCCGAAGCGAATTATTCAACGTTCAGCCATGATTTCTTCTTTTTGTGCGTTCATCAACATAATCAGTACTTCGGATTTATATCATCAATGTTCAATGGTGCTTATTATCATATGAATACTTGGTTAAAGTAAGCAGAAAAGCTAGTATACACTAGCAGATTGCGTTGGTGTCTGATAAGCACCGTACTGGATTTGCCCTAGTTCTGGCAGCTAGTTCCCACAGCGCAGCAATAGTTAGCTGGTTTTTATTCAATCCGAGCATTTAATGCTGGCGTGAGTGAGAATAGTGATTTTTCATCATGACGCATAGTAGGTTTAGCTAGAACAAAGGCCTGATTCTGATTTCGAGCATTACCTACATAGCTGTAGTCAGCCTAGTGAGCAGAGCACGAATTTCGGCTCTCGAGATGCGTGTATGGCGATTGCATTTCGTTCCATTCCCATTCTCTGTTGACCATATCTGGCTCGGTGGTCGAATTATTTACACAATGAATGGAAATTTTGATGACATTGGCATGTTTCGAATGGGGAGGCAAAACGCCACGAATCCCCCCTTGTTCCAATGCATGGGGGACCGTGTTAGCTTATTTTATATCTATGAACTGAATTGAACCTGCACGCCTTAACCATGTTGCGTGCGTTTAATCGCCTTCTGTTTTATGGGCCAGTAAAATGTTTCGTGTGCTGAATCGCGGTCGACACAAATGACCAGTTAGTATGGGGCTTTGGTTTTATGGTTTAGGCTTAGCCAATTTGACGTCAGCCCCCATTTCACGCTCGCTTTCCTTCTGTCACATCCGTTCATGGATACTTTTCCACAACTTGGGCCGGGCTTACGGGTTTAGGACGATGGGTATATTCGTGGCTGAGACTAGTCGTTAACCGGGATTCGGTCCTGGCCGGGGGGTTGGTTGGTTGAAGTGGTTTTTTCTAATTCGAGTATTCCGAGTAAATAGGGACATTATATTCAAAGTACCCACTTGTTGTGTACATTGACGTTACCTCGGTTTAAAAGTCGACGGAGGTGGTCTGGTCAAGTTGGAGATATTCTCGAGTGGGATTTTTCGCTTCCTTTTGTATTTGTATTTACTGTGGGAAGTTTTTTCGAGCCAGGAAATCTCGAATGTTCGATGTAGTGTTTCCTCGTGTGAATACCTAGATTTACTTTCTCCATGTCTTCATCCAGGCTGGGTCGGGGATGGCGCAGTTTTAATTAGCTCATCATTCCGTCAGTTGACCAGGTTTCGATTTCCGGCTTCTGAAAGCCTCGGTTGAGGTTTCCACGACGACATCGCCCATACATGGCCATGCCTTGAAATGGCCGGTGCCCTACGAGTAGACTAGTAATATTGGCCTATTTTTTAGTATGTAAGAATTGAAATCCGACCTGCCATTCGACTATATTGTGGTTTAGTTCAATACACTGCACCCGCCCGTGGAAAACTATTCGGATAGGTGGATTTTCATGGAATATTGTTAGGATTTGCGTCGGAAAAAGAATGGTTTGGGTATTGGTCATATGTACTCTTTTACAATGGTCCATGCATATTTCTCACGCGTACATGGGAGCTACGATGGGTGTAGCTCAGCAATCGTGCGATGATGCCAAAGTAAGAGCTTAGTACTAATGGACTTACTTTTTACGAGATCGAGAAAAGTCATGCTCGTTTATCGAGAGTCTTATTCATGCTAGCTAAGATCACGCGAAAGTGTGAATTCGAGCATTCAATAGCTAATGGACGACATTCGAAGAGGCGTGTCGTAATTTCCTAGGTTTTTTTGAGCGAACCCCTAGTGTTCGCGTGTACAGATAATTGCGCAAGGCGAATAGGGTCGGCGTAATTTTAGAGAATAGAAGGTTAGGGGGTCGCGTATGGAATGGGCCCAATCGAGGCCATGATTTTGCGATTATAATGCATGCGTCTGAATGCAAAAATTGCATTCAGCACGTGAAGATTCTATTAGCAGACATAATTACACCGTATTGCGCAATCGCAGCAATATCTTTCATCATTGCAAATTTATCCTCTTTTTCAGACGAATTTAATCGTGGATTGGGATTATAATTTCAACGCGTACACATGCATGGGTTCATCGAAATGGAAAAGCAATTCGGTAAGTTTATTTTTACATTATTCGAATGGGCAGTGAGAGTGAATAAGGTACGCATTTTTTAGGATATTTCGCCATTGTATTATTCGATACCAAATTTCAACGCGAGAAAGGACCAAGTATGCGCGTCTTTTTTTGGTTGTGGCTAGTTTTGAGATGAGCCAGATTTAGGGAATCAAAAAATGCGTGCATTGTGCATGCGCAATGCATGCGAGATTATCGCAATCTGCAAGAACTGATACGCAATCTTTTTCAGGTATGGCATTATTGCATGAATACGTCCATATTGTACAAGGATCGACCGCCCATACGAGGTCATCATCGTCCGTTGTGGGCTAAATATGGTGAATATTTGTACGTACCGCCTCAAAGGTGGTTGCATAATTTGGAAGTAAGCATTCTTCTCGATGCATTTTAATCCACATGCATCGTGTCTTATATTATTTCAGCACGGATCCATCGTGATGCTTTATCATCCATGCGCCGATGAAGATCAAGTCCATAAATTGAGGCAATTAGTCGCGTCGTGCTTGTGGAGGCACGTGATCACTCCGTACGATAAATTATCCAATGATCGGGTAAGCATTTATATTTGAATCGAGTGGATGGATAAATAACAATCGATCTTTAGCCATTGGCCCTGGTGGCGTGGGGAGCGAAATTGGAGATGAATACGGTGGATGTGATTCAAGCTGTGCTATTCATGAGGGTAAGTTCAGGATTGCGCAATCGAGATTTTTCAACCGATTCGCGTATTTTCTTTCAGAAACACGCCCATGTTGCACCCGAGGATTTATCGAGAGAAGGTCAATACGAAGAATTACTATTGCGTCCGTCGTCGGTGGTATCGGACAAAGACGACACGGTCGTGTGTCCGTGGGTACCAACGACGAATATCAATGCGGATCAAAGTGGACAATTGAATAGGAATATGCTTTTCGGATCGGTAAGCCAAGTTTTATTGGCCTTTTGCATGCGCATGTGTGTGCTTGCTGTGAACGCGTGTCTTTGTCCCGCACACCAAAGCCGTGTCCATGTGTGTATGCATGTAATTCAAGGCTCCCAATCAGAAAGTGTTGGGCAAAGTGGTGGAATATCGGCAATCGATAATTCCTCAAGGAAATTGGGTGCTAGGGAATGAGAATCCAACCATCGTGGATTTGGATCGCCCTCATCGTACGTTCGTGGACGTGATGAATGTAGCCGAGAAATACAACGGTCCGAAATTCGTACCCGACGTATTGCCGCCGCACGCGTTACTTCAAATGTATCAACAACCCAATTACGTGGTGGCCGGCAGTATTCTGGGCAACGATCCGTTACATCCGCAGACCATGGCTCAAGGCGGCGGCGCTGGTCAAGGACCGCCGACGCCGTTCGGTCCAGCGCCACCGTCCGCGCCGTCAGGAATGCCTCAACCCGGGATGCCACCTGTACCGCCCGCGATGCAAATGGGCAATATGAACGGCATGGCCCCGAATCCGATGATGGCCAATAATCCGATGGGTATGCAAAATTCGGCCGCTTTAACCGCGCCTGGATCCGGTTCGAATCCGAGCCAAGTTCTAGCCGCGATGGCGATGCTGATGAGGAAGGATACGCCGCCGGATATGAACGCGGCGTCCGCGTTCATGCCACAAGCGGGCAGAGGTGTCGGATTATTCCCCGATCCGAACGGCGGTCTGGACGAGTACGATCCGTCGGCGTTCGCGCATCAACAACAGAATTATTTCCAAAATCCACAACCGCAGCAACAGTGGCAAAATGGGAATACGAATAATGCGGTATGGGCGAGAACGGCGAATTCGATGAACACTGGTTATCAGCAGAATAATCCGGCTACGCCTGTTTTACCCGGATTAATGCCTTCTTTCAATGGCAACGATCAACGATCGCCAGCCAACGAGGCCATATTGCAGAATTTATTAACGTTAATGATGAAGAACGGCGGAAATCAGCAACAGATGAATCGTATGAACGGTGGTGGATGGTCGTCGAAACGGAGATTTCGATCCGTCGAACATTCCAATCGACCTTGTATCAGTGAATTTACATGTGAATAATTTCTCTTCGTCTCGTTGAATGCGTGTTTTTCTTTTGCATGCGTCTTCTGCACCGCTTCTTCTGGCATCTTTCCTGAAAAACTAAACTAATATCACTGAATTTCTAATCTAATCCTTTCTTTCAGAGACGCTAGTTCGGTTAAGAATTTTCGGCGCACCCAATCGCAATGATCGTATAGATATTTCGAAAAAGTGATGAATATTCTTTGTTGGCTTTGGTTTTATTAGATTTCTTGTAAGCTTTACCTTTTTATGCTGGGATGGGATTAGGGGGTCTGTTCTGAATTTAGTGGATCGGGGGTTACTGTATCCTGTGCTGAATTTCAATGACTTTGACGCTGGTGCGTTGATTGATTTTGTGAATCAAAAATGATCAGTTAAAGAAATCGTGATTTCGATCATACGATGATTTCCGAAATTCATGTTTGAAATGTTGGATAATGTCTGCTCGACACAAGCGCGTCTGCTAAAGCGTGTCTGCTAGCAGACAACTTGTCTGCCAGAAGGCGGCAAACCGGCCGCGAAATTTGAATTTTGAACTTTAGAGCCGCAGAATTGAGATTTGCTACCAAAAGTACCAGTTCAAAGCTAATCCATGTGATCAGAGATAAAATCAAACTGAATTTCAAAGCAAATTTTACAAAGAATCACTAATATCCAATCTAATGGCACATTTACGTATGCATATGACTGCCGAGACTGGAATCAATAGAATATAAATGCCAAAAATTCCAGATTCATGAAATTCATTGGCTCATTATCATCATTTTTAAAAAAAACTGGCATCAAATTCAGATCCACTATGCAAGCGAAATGCATGAAGATTATCACTCGAATAAGAAAAAAATATGCAAGCCAATGGCTTTTACAAAGAAATAAGCTGTGCAAAAAAATGCCCCGTTCATATGAGACTAATCAGAATCAGAAAAAAATCCGTTCACATTGGAATGAATTTCACAAACCGGTTACACAATCAACGACACGAGTAATGGCAGAAAAATCCAGGAAAGCGCTTATTGCTCAAAAAAACTGCAAAAATATCAGTGATGACTAAGAAAAGGGCAGATCCTAAACATATAATCTCAAATTTCGGAGATTCACTGCAATCGAATTTCTTATCACCACAAATGAGAAAGATACGTATACGCGGCAGTGCAATTGCCAGCGTAAACACTTCCATAAGTAGTACAAAAAAAGCTATGCATAAAAACCTACTCGAATTACCCTGATGCACAAAAGAACATTCGCTAATAAAATGCCTACTATGCTTGCAAAAAGATTTTTAAAAAAGCGACCATACCTCGGAAAAGGTGTTGGTGTGAAGAATCGCCAATTGCACAGTGAATGGGCAATCGTGTTAGCAAGCAGTTAGTAATACTGGCCATCATCCATCGCTTACGATACCACGCTAGCGATAATCGCCACCACAATAAGGATTAGTACGATCACGCAGATGATGATGATTATTTTCTTCTGAAAAACAACGAGAGGAGGTGATTGTTAGTAAAGCATTAATTGTGATCATGCTTTAAATACAGAGAATGCGGAAAGAAGCCATAGAAAGCGGTGCACATGCAAGATTAGAGGACAGACACAAGGGATCAGTGACAGGATAAGCATAACATGCATTCAGGCAAAATTAGCATTTGTCTGAGGTCAGGCAAACAGCAGTAATGATCAAGGCTATCAATCCAATGATAGCAACGCTTGCGATGCCGCAATAGAGCTTCTTCTGAAAGGATAGGGAAGCTTCGCCGCAATGCATGCACCACATGCAGCACTCATTTTCAAGGAAAGTGATAGCTAATGGAGAGGAAAACATCCACACTTACCCGTCGTGCTTTCGATTGATACTGAACGGCCTTCTTTGTATCAGCCACTGCACGATCCACGTATTCTTTGGCATGTTCGACATTGAACTCGATCCGATCGACCATCTCGCCCTAAAAGCCAGCAGTATTAGCATTTCTGTGGCATAATCCACAAAAATGGTCATCCAAATCCGAATGCCAAAGCTAAACTTACCTGTGATTCAACGAGCATAGCCATATCCATGAACATGTCGTGTAATTCGCGAATACTGTTCTCTAATTTGATAATATCATTGTGCCGCGCCTCGATATCCGCCAACGTCTGCTTCGCCTGCTGCGTATCAGTGATGATCTGGAAAAAGAGAAGCATTCAATTTCATCTTTGATTGCTCTATCACATGCTTACCCCTTGAGTGAAAATAGCTGGATTCCCGCTCTCGATCATTTCTTCCAATTGATCGCTATCGACTTGCTTGCCGGCTAAAAAGAGAATGGATTTTATATTCAAATTATCAGATGTACGTATTATAAAAAGCTTACCAATATCCAACTGCCTCTGGATTCTCCCTTTACACCGCTCCCTGTATTCGGTCTGCGTTTTATTGTAATCCGTCATAACCTCCACGAATTTCCTGGATAATGTGGAATGCTGAAAGAAAGCATCTCATTAGGCCGGATATTAGCCAGATTAGCAATATCTGCGCAGACAAGGCCTGAAGAATCTTTTGGATCCAGAATGTTACCTGCGTCCTCTTTATTCTGAGTTCAGCGGAAGACGATCCAGACGCTTCTTCTTGTTCGATCTGCTGTTCGATCACTGAAAAAGAGCAGCTTTTTAGTACTAGCACATCATAAAATCAATTGTTCTTACTTTTCAATTTGCTTCTAACTTTATTCGCCGTTTTCTTAATATTGGCCATATTCTCTTCCAATTCTTCTTTCGTCTCTGAAAACAGAAATTTCAATATAAATTCTATTAGCCAAATGACTGAAGATCTTACTTTGATCATTGACCGGATTGGAAAGGATGGAAGAATGTTTCTTCTTGACTTCCTCCACATTGTTCGCTATGAGATCTATACTTCCTCTGACTTCTTCGATCTGAAAAATAATATTCGGTCAATTCTGCTGTCATGACATAACTCTGTGCTTCTGCGACACGCTTGTGCAAAAGCTAAATAGCCCAGTACAAATCTGGAACGCTGCCAGCCACTTTGCAAGTACTTCACCCAAGTGCTCGAGTACAATTTCAACAACAACACATTCGATTTGCTGCGCTTACATCCTACGTTTCCTCTTATTCATTCATTATGAACAAAGGTTCAATATGCTCAATGCAATAGAGGTTCTATCGAAAGATGCTTGTGCATATTTGTCCTGTAGTCTTTACATTTTAGGAAGAGGGATCGTCCTTCTTCCTCTCCTGCCTGGCAGATGGCTCAGATGAATCCCGGTGCATCGTTCATGCGGAAAGCAATAAGAAAAATTGCTCCTCGCAGTCCTCTCCCCTCGCTGGCATCGCAATATTCGATAACGGTTCTTCTTTTCCCTTATCCGTGATGGTAGCGTCCAATATATGGCTATAAGTGTAGCCGGTGGCGTGGCAGCTCTTCGACTACCGAATAGCCCAAGCTCAGCAGACGGACGAAAGGGGTGAAGCTTTCATCCCGAACGTGTAGAAGCGGTTTCACGTCCGCACAAAAATCGACGGAAGCAATAAACGACTTATTGATTTACATACGAGACTCCACGCTGGCTCCCTCACTCGGGGAGGAAGAGGAACCAACCGAGCCATTCTACTAAAAGCTCCTACTCGACCATCCGAAAAACGACCACGAATGTAAAGAGGAAAAAACCAAAAAGCCCACAGGAAGCTCAGTCGTTCAACCGCAATGACGTACGTCAGTCACCGTTCATCGACCACGAAAGCTAGCCAACCCCCCACTGGCCTCGCCCAAACATCCGAAGCGAAATTAGATATCCTTCAGCAGTCGCTAATAATGCGAGAAATTGTTAAACGCCAGATCGCCATCCAGCTTATTCAGCAAAGAATACTCCTAATGCTTGTAAAGGTGCACTGATCTGCTGTCTGCAGCAGGTCAGATCAAAAACACTGCATTCCTTTTCCTGTCCAACAATTCCCTAATTGGTAAAAAAAGATGCGACAACCATCAATCTACAAGTTCTTATGGAAAAAACTACTACCCATGGCGAAGCCTATCCCATTCAAAAAACCTAGTTCTGACGTAAAACGACTCGGTTGGATATAATTTCCACATTTTGTAAGAAGAAGCCTGGGTCTCACGAGAGAACCCTTGACTCATATTGAAGATTGCCTCGACCGCCCACGAATGGGATGAGCTTAAAAAAGCTGAAGCCTTGAGAATGGCAAAAATAGGAGCCTTTGCAAAATGCAAATTCCAAGAAACTCTCAGCTTATATGCAGCCATGCTCCTCAGTAAGCAACATCCAGCGATTTTCATCGCAAAGTGAAGAAGATCCTATCCATTCCTCCCTTTTCCGTTTCGTCTATGTCTCACCTCCCAAAGGAGGCTTTCCTATTCGTCCGGCACCAGCTAAACGGACGGACGGACGTAATAGTAACAAAAATCCATGTTCCCTCGCAGCCAACCAACGCGTACGATTGATCGTTGAACGCCCCGGCTCTGGCTGCCCAGCGGCTTCCGGTTGACAAAAACGAAGCTAGCCCGGCCTAAAAGCCACCAATGGCTTAAGCCATTTTTATTTGGAAGGCAAGCTAATTGACGAATTTAGCTTGCTCCAACTCGCCGTTTCCGGCTTCTTTGGAAACCTGTCCCGGTTCAAGCAGGACAGGGTTTGAACGCCTGTGTTTACATACGCGCCACCGGTTTCCCCCCTCCCTCCTCCGGCAAAAGGCAATCAACGTGGTCGCAAACCCAGTGGGCGACATAGAAAGTAGAGTGACAACTCTACTAGCAACGATGCAATAACGTTCGATCGACAAGAGGTGTTCAAATATTCATAACTTCTACATTGCTTGAAACGTTGAGAGCCACGTCAGTTTGTCCTCCCACTTGTCCACCACGGACGAACCTCTCTCTCTCACTCACCATACATGGGGCGAGTTTTTTCAAGAGGCTCCTTCTATCCGCTCAACATACTCGAAGACACGACATGGCTGATCCATTTCGTGATTAAACAGCAGAAACCGTGTCGAGCTTGAAGAATCTCCTTAACCCGACCTCATTTACATAGAGGAAAAGCGAAAAACGCAGCTCAAGCGAGCAACATGAAAGTTGCGCATAAAAATCCACTACCCACAGAACCTGATCTCCAGAGCCACTCGAAGCATCAATCAAACCACTTCCATATGGCCGAATCCGATGGCGATATTCGAGCAAAATCCCAGTCAAGAACCACCCACCCGCCCAGCCAGCAGCGCTTGCATGTGCAATGCAAAAAATAACATCATGTCACTCACCTGTTCGAAAAATTCTTCCATAACTTTCGTGGCCTCTCCACCATCAACGCCCATATCCTCATTCTCATCATCGTCCGCCTTCGCCTGAAAATTGGGGGAGTATTTAGAAAAATCAAAGCGCAACCATTCTTCAGCATTGTCTGCCAGCAGACAAAAATGCTTGTACTCACGCATAATTTTGCTAATCAGCAAATTACTGAATCAGAATGTGCAAAACAATAAGATAATTCCACTCACCGCTTTCAATGCTCCCAATCTATCTCGAGTCATTGTGGGATTTTCTCAGTGTATAAATCCGCAAGTAAAATATCCAATGCGAAAATGTCCGAATACACAACCGTGAAGGCAGGTAATATTATTCAGTCCAACAAAACGCTGCCTTTTCTTCGTTCAATAAATCCAAAACCGTAAAATCCAAGCGAAATTGCTGATTGAATATATCCGTGCCATCCGAAGAAACAAACGGCCGCCGTCTGGACAAGAATAAATACGAAAATGGAATGTCGTCCGAGGAATTGTCAAATACGAAATAACGCGTCACCAAATATTATTGTCCTTTTTCGAGCATTCGTGTAGAAAAAAATGCAAGTTTACATAACCAATGCATAAAGCGGACCGGTCGCTGCGGGAAATGGGACCACCCAGCCTCGAAATAATTACTTGCCACACAAGGCAGAAAATATGGATTAATTGGGCGCGCACACTTGCCACATAGGCAACCGCTTATGACAGCGGTGGAAGAGCCGACGTTTTTGAAATTTCGGGTATACTGTAGACAACAAAAAATATCGATTGCTGATCGATTTTGGCGCGATCGTTAGATAG
The DNA here is from genome assembly GCA_034695185.1 of Discolaimus major. Lineage (NCBI taxonomy): Eukaryota > Metazoa > Nematoda > Enoplea > Dorylaimida > Qudsianematidae > Discolaimus > Discolaimus major. The sequence goes on from JAQIWJ010001159.1 coordinate 12,077, forward strand.
AGCATCATCGATTCTATCGGAGAGCATGTTTAGATCAGGCTTATTGATTGATTAATGCCCTTGAGATGAGGTCCGAAAGCAAAATTATGCTAAATTTTGGCTTCACATTTTGCATTCAAGGCATACTGTAACCGCTACAACCAAAAAATTCCAAACCCTCTCCCAAGACCATTCTTAAGTGAAAATTCAACGTATAAAGGTAGTTTCTAGGTAAAACAACTCTGCTCATTCCAAAAATCGCATTTATATTTCTATGTGATCGATAATCACGAACTTGATCAAAAGTATCGATTCCTGAAATATCGGTTGCAAATCGATTTTGGTGTAGTCAGGGGATAAAGCATGATAAATAGTTCAGGGAAATTTGTTTTCACAGAGGTATCGAATGAGGGATGGCCTCATGACGAGGTCTAAAAATTTGGAATTATCGATTTTCAAATCGCTTCTCAACGGCAATATCAACAGAAAATTGAACAGAAAGCATGTTTTCTAGTATAATTAACCACGCTGAACACGATGTAGTCGTTTATTTTGATCGATAATCAATATTTGCCAACTTGATCAAATTATCGACTTTTTGAAATCCTGATTTCTCCATGATCAATATATGATCAATCGATGAAGCACGATCGGTTATATAGAAAAGTATCAGTATACGCTATTTATCTCCTGATTTTTCGGCTAAACAAGCAAATTGAAACATGAGATATTCATATGGGAAATTATCATATTACATGGGCCATATGGACGTATGATTTCATAGCACCGACTGGATGTCGATTTATCATCCATGCAATTCAAATGCGAACAGGCAAAATGCATTCGTACCAATTTCAATTGTTCTTTGGAGGAACGGGAGGCGGTTGAGCATAATCTTCGATCTCTTGGTATATTG
>JAQIWJ010001160.1:0-12949 GCA_034695185.1 Discolaimus major
ACTAAAATAATCAGTAGCAGGCAGGAATATGGACATATGAGGATTGAATTTCAAGAAGTTTCTGTACTAGTCCTTTCTAGCGATGCAGTCACTGGGATTTAATATCAGGTTCTAGAATAAAACGAAATTCAATCTACCCATTTCCAAGTAATCCATGAGATAATCTAGGAAATTAGGTGGAGGTTGTGTTAGAATTATTTAGAAAAAAGGGAACGTATTTCTGAAATTTAAAATGAAATGCACCTTCGTATCATGCCAAAGACAGCTTCAATTCAAATATTTTCAATTTTTCAATGCAATTTTCTTAGAGGTACTAACAAATCTATCTTGAGCTTGACAATGAATTTGGCTTCCTCTTGCAATTAAATGCAAAGGCGTAAACTAACCCCTCAGGGCCTCATATATTCTGTCCATTAATTTCGTTTAATTTCGAAACTCCTATACTTGGAGGATATTTCATTCCACTGCTTTTGGAGGAACAGGTGATATTCCTTCGAATAGGGGGCAAGTTTAGTTACGTTTTATGAGCTTCATAAATTCCACTCTGGCATAAAAGCGTTATCCTTGAGATTATGGCTACCTATAACCGTGATACGTTTTCTCGCGAGACTTTGGGGATGAATGTGTCAACTATACCTATGCACAGGGTCCGTCTGGACGCTTGTCAAGGGAACAAAAGAAAAGGGCTTATCAATCAATCTGGGGCCAGTCTTTATCTTTCACAAGGAAACCTAAAGCATGTTTGTAAAAATTGTATCAATGGATGTAAAATAATTATAGCAAAGCATGCGATTTGAGTGGCAGAATCAGGCAAGAGGTACTAGCACTATCCATATTCTGTGTCATAATCTGGCACAATACAAACATATTGCAATAAAAAATGTATACGAATGGTTTCTCTTTGTCGCGTTATGAGAAAATAGGCATTTTTTCCTATCGACTGTACTATGGCATTTTCTAGTTTTCTTCTTGGTCATCTTCTTATACCTAAACCATCATTTCTGCATACCTTTTTCAAAAAATGCTTATGAGAAAACTGAATGTGCACGAGTGCAAAAGTATGGTGCTGATTCTCTGGTTATGTCAAAGGACAGGAGGGCAGAAAGTAGCCAGAATTGACGTTTAGGTATATGTACATGCGAAATTTAGCTAGAAATTAAATGTCAAGAATAGATCTATGTATGTATTGTGTAACTAGCCATAATTCTAAACTAAACTTGGAACTTTATTTCTCTTTCAATAAATTCTGTACCTTGAGGACATTTCGTAAGAGTGCGTTTGCAGGAACAGGTGATCTTGTTCAGAAATGGGACACATTTAAATACCATTTTTCAAACTTTTATCAAACGACAGACTTGAAGCGAACGTTTTCTTCAGTAAAGCGCAAACAAACGATTTTTTCTGCAGATAATCGCACAGGGACACTGGCCATGACGATCAGGACAAAATTGGTATTAGCATGATGATTGGATTGTGGACGGGTGCCTGTTCGCAGTGTAGTCTTATTTTATAGGGTCATTCATTAGGGGGTTATGGTCACTAAGAAAAGCTTTATGGAAGCATCACAACCTAAAATTTCTGACCATTTATTTTTATGATATCAATCGATTGAGCATTGCGTCAGGATGTGAAATATCTATGTATTACGTTTTGGAATCCATCCGGTCATAAGATATCCTCAAAAACCCGTTTTCTCAATAAATGTGATTTTTTTGAAAAATACTGTTTTTACTCATATCTTGGCAACCAGAAGACCTAGGAGTATAGCGACGTGGGATGAAAGATCAGGTTCTAGAATAGAACGAAATTCAAGATACCCATTTCCAAGTGGTCTGTACCAACTAGTTAATTTCTGTATTGCAGTATGAGATTTGTATTATAACAATATAATTCAATTAGAATAAACATTATTTCGATATCCAGTTGAGAAAATGACTTTGACATGATTATTCTGCTAACGTTTGACTTTGTCTCCTTAGGAATGAATAAGGATAGGTTGAACCCCAAAACAAAAACTGACAGTTCCTTAGAACTTTGTTAGCGGGTCTTTCTTTAGTCATGCGGGACAACCGTATGTGATCAATGCTTATTTCACTTTGAATACAGCATCATGCCGACCATTGCAGCTGAATTTTAAGCCTGTGTGATATTCTAAAATTTTTCTTTCTTGCTCCCTCTGCTGTGCCCAGAGGATATAATTCAAAAGGTTTTTATCATATGATCACAAGGTTATTGAATTCGAGGCCTCATTAGAAACATTGATTCTGGGCTGGCTCCTAGTGTTTGGTTCCAGGGTTAACCGCATTGAGTGCCGATTGATCTGTTGGACGTCGCTTGCTGTTGCAGTTGAACGAAAATGTAGTAAAACTTGTCACACAATTTTTGAAACAGAGGATGGACGAACCTACTGTTGAATCATAACCGCATAATCTCGATCTAATTTTCAAAAACTGCCTATGAAAAGGAACCAAATTGCACAAATATGCACAAGTATGGCCGAGATTCTAAGGTGAGGTGCAAAGGCATGGATGACACCTGGATCTAGACAATACATTGAGATTTACACAAATTTCAATATGTCGACATTGTTATAATGCGTATATTGCACTTTATCCATGGGACTAGCAGTTGAGTAGTATCCACCCAGAACAATCACATTTTGTATTTGTGATCTGTTGGGAATAACATGAAGATAAAGCATCATAGTCGGCTAAATAGCGAGCTTTTATGCCTAAATCTAATGTTATGATTTCTTATCAGAACATTTGACAGTGCAAAGAGCAATTGAATGTTGATGATATGTATATTTTGCAGCGCCATGAGTCTATATTACTAGTTGGTTTCTTTATGCTTCCTGAAAATAATATCGGTATTATGCACTTTTGCTATCTTATCAGAAAATCGCACTATAGGAAAAAGAATGTCAAATATTAGGAACTGCAAGCAATCGGTGTGGATGATTTTCACATTCCCCAGAGACATGCCTTTGCATTACGCGTTAAGAGTAAGTACCTTATCTGGATCGTTTTGATGCATCAAAAGCGTATGCTACAGCGTGGCTGATGTCACAGATCGGGGGGGGGGATGGAGCCAATGCCAAATTTACTTTGAATTAAGCTGGCATATAAATACCTTTACCCAACATAAAAACTCCTATGTTGATGAAAATTAAAAATAGCTGAACTTTTCGAATAAGCAAAAACCTATTGTTAAAAACTACTCATAAAAACACAATTCAAAATTTAAATAGTTGTCACACAGAGGTCATATAGCTTTATGTTATGCTTCCTGAAAATAATGATAAGCATTGCTGTCTGTAAGTAATGCATCGATCGTGCTTCACTTGCTCATAAATGACAGGCAAATGCTACCATTCTAACCGCATATCCGTATGGTCCTAAGAAATGTTAATGCTAGTACGCCCTTTCCACAATATCCCAAAGCAAAATTTCCCATGTTTTGGAAATGACAGTTATTCCTCGTACTTCGCCCAACTTTTTCAATTCACGTGGATGCATTATCCTAATAGCTTTTACACCATTCAAACCTTCCATTTCCGCCTAGAACAAACACAGACGGAGTTTGAGACGACAATTGAACAGCCAATTGTGCACATACTTCTGGCAGTTTTAGCGCCTGGACATGGAAATCGATATCCTCGTTGGGTTAAATGGAGGCATTGTCAACGTTTTCAGTTTGGATTGTTTGCAAAAAATTGGTAGTAGGAAGTAAAGTTATTCATCCATGAGTGCACGTGCATTGAGTCCTGATACTTGCATATATTTGAGGTGATTTTACAGAATCCAGGTGTTTTTCTTCATTCCACAGCTTAATTTTTCGCATTTCCAAAATATTCATCCTCTGCGTTTTAGAATGCATTTCAAAATGCATTCTCCACATTCAGCAAATGAAGCTTACTTCCACTAGCTAGCATTTTCAGCAAACTTAAAATTATTTCTGCCTTTGACGTGAGGATTGTCGATGCTGTGGGAGAGGGACACCCACCCCGTTTGTGTGCTCAGGCGTTGAATAGTTAATTCAACTGCTTTTTACACCTTCATTCTTCACACAATCCTTTGCACACGGATCCCCGAGGCTCCACCCAACGCTTCACCTTCGCGTGAAGCCCCATGCGTTTGAATTGAGTAAAAGTTATTGCAGTGATCATTTGAAAGTCTATGCTTAAAGGTAGGATTTTTTCATGATTTTCTCGTGACATGTTTTAAGGAAGTGCACTTTGATTAATGTGGTTGAAAAAACACTGATATGGGCGTGCCTATGATAAATTTGCATATTAAATCAAAGTGAATCTATCCTGGCCCAGTCTTTGATTTCTACAGTATACCCATCACCCTGCAAATTATGATGTACCAAGTATTTATTTGCACTTTTTTGAATGATTAATCTCACTCAGAATGCCATAATCAAAGGCCAAATGTAAAAAAATCCAATTTAAACTAACGTATGTAAGAAGTATTAGCATTTCCCCACTCCCAAAGTGATAAATACTCTTTTCATATCAACTCTAGTAGCTTTTCGATTAATTTTTTCCAACACCCCTCTCATCTTATCGCTATGGCATTCATTTTTATGTAAGCTCTAGGCTTAGAACTCGATTTGAAGGGGCGGCTTTGGGTTTCCTATTACCAGTAGCATTGCTCTCATTACTATTTTATAATAGCGTACAAAGGTTTCCATCCTACCTGGTCGGCATCGATGAGGAGAAGTGCTCGTGTACATTATTTAGTTGATAGGTTAGCATTGATGAATGTCGAGAAGGTGCTCGAAATTATTGGTTTTTCAACGTGGCTTTTCCTCAGGCACAGGTGTTCATGAAGTCCCTGGGTGGTTGGCCATCCACATGGGGCTGTAATGGCTTTGGGGAACGGTTAGGTTGGTTTAGATAGCTAGAACTTTCGTTTGACTTCAAGTGGGAAGAGGATTATACTAGGTTTTCATGGTATACGAAATTTATGCAGTGATTTTATTCAGGTATTGCTAAGCCGGATTTCCGACTAACATTTCCTTGCCATTAGTAAAATCCGGTGGAAGCTGCAATCCAAAGTTGACTCGACTGCTGGAGCTAATGGTTTTGAACTAATTGGATTTGGCTAATGGCCCATTAAGCATAAGCCTTGCTAGCAGTTAGCTAAGATTTCGCTCAGAAATAAGCCTGTTAGTTAGCATCATATTAATAGTTTCTTTTCATTCTACCAATCAGTTATCAGAATCGTGTATTTACAAATCAACCTTTTGTAGAATAGAAATCATGGACGTAACATTGGGAATTGTGGCCGGAGTTGCTGCTTGTTTGCTGATCGTGGTCATTATTTTGGCAACCGCTTTGGCCGTCAAAACGAGACAAGTCAAGTATGCATGGACAACATCGCATGCTGGAGAGTAAGTTGACTTTTTTTCCAAACATGTCCAGAAATCATAAAAATGAATACTGTGCCTTTAGTGATAATTTTCAAATTAGATCAAAATTTTTGTAAAATATGTGGTGCCTGCTTAAATAGCAAAAAGGAATTATGATGAATTTGTAGTCGAACTACGCACCAATTACAACCGTTTTAAAACCCATTAGAATTGTAAACAGAAGCTTTATGATACTGTATTCAAAAAGTATTTCCAAATTTGTCTCACAAAGACTATTCCTGCCCAAGTATCAGGAAAATTTTTGGAAGACCTTCTTGTCAAACCATAAATTATTCAGTTTGAAATGTGCACCATTTGTTGCACATTAGGCAAATAATCAGAAAAGTCAAACTACCAATGCATGCATACTTAATTGCGCAATGAGAGGCACCTCATACAATAATCAAAGATTTCAAATCCCAACGTGTAATGCAAAAAATCATGGCAATAGAACGGAGAGTTAAATGGTCCGAATAATCATACCATGGAAGAATCATGATTTGATCATTCAAATTCTTCTATGAATTTTGCGAAACTTCATTAGCAGCAGTACAAAGGGACTGTTCAGAACAGCCAAATATATCATAACCCAGCAAATAATGCGAAAATAACAGGATTTTCAAAGCCAGATAAATATAGTCAGAATAATCAAACTGCTTACGCATTGAAGATAATCATTGAAAAATTGCAGGATCCAATTACCACCGGTCCAAATGGAGGCTGCATCATCGATGATCCAACCTGATACAATGGAGAAGCCATCGTTCTTTGAACGCGCAATGCCATTTTTGAAAAAGAAAGACAAGGTAATTTGACAAATTTTCTGCGATTCTCGTGTCCACATGGCTCTTATTAGATACTTGAATACGTGTGGACACTAAAAGATAGGCGGATCCAAACCGATGCACAAAAATCCCGACGCGTCCGCCTATCGACTAAATATCAAACAACGTGTAATTATGTAATTACGCAGGATTCATGCCCTTCGGCTGCTCAGCAAAGCGCCCGTGCAGAGGAAAAGCTTAAACGCGCCTCCATCAAAAATAGTATAAAAAAGAATCTACGCAATGTGGCTATGACCATACCAAGAAAGCATAGCCCTGATGTAAGCAATAGTTTCGGGGTTTTGGTGGCGGGATTTCAAAAACTGTGCAAGTTTTGTGCTTGACGTATGGGTGTTGGTACTAATTGCGCAATTTTTGACATAGGGAGGCACATGTGAGGGACTGTCAAATTCCTGCCAGGTTTTGGTGTCTATGACAATTGCGCAATATTGCTGCCTTTCACCCAAGATCACATTTTATTTCAGCCAATCACGGATGACCATATGACAATCCCGGACGATGCTAATTATCTGGGCAAGATCAATTTCTCCCTGTCATACGACAAAGAAACCTGTTCGATGAATATATTGATTTTGGAAGCGATCGATTTGCCGGCTAAAGATCTGTTGGGTAGTAGTGATCCATACGTTCGGTTGACCCTGTTACCGGATACCAAGGAATCGAAGATCACTCAGATCCATATGCGAAGTTTGAATCCGAAGTTCAATCAAGTGGTCAGTTTCAAGGGTAAGCCTGTTTCTGAATCAATGATTTGCATGCATTTATGCAGAAATGTGTCTGTGCTTCGGATGATATATCAAAAATTATCGTATGGTTTGATGAGGTATATAGCTCAGGGAGATAATTGCTTGACATGAATGCTGAAGGTCCTTGGTTCAAGTCCAACTGAGGGTAAATCCTTTTTAACTTTCTATTTCTGACTGACTAGCTGTCATATTTCTCACAGCTATGTAGATGCAAATACGCATTTGCAAAACATCAAAGCAGATCAGCATGAAAATTTCAAAAAATATCCAAGGAATAACATCAAAGAAATCATATATGCAAATATAAAAACGTAATGCAAACTAGCATCTCCATTTCCTGTTTGTCCAGCCCTTTGCGTATGAAAAATGGATGCTCCCTAGAATAGCCCCGTCGTTTGCATTCCTTCTTTCAATGTTCATGTTCATGTAACGTAAGCCTGTGCAAAGCAGTTGCTGCAAGATCCGCATTAGCTTTCGAGTTTCGAAAATTTTACTCCTTAAGTGCATGTGGAGAAATCGAATTTTTGGCCCTCGCTTACTTACTAGGAGAGTCTGAAATTGGCAAAGTGGATGTCGGCTCGGAGAATGGTTTTGATGTAACTGAAGTGCACTTGGGAGGGAAGGGAGTAGAGTGGTTCTTGGAAACTGATTTTGGTTAATTAGTCCAGTGAGTTTCTGAAGAGCAATCCTACATTTAAAAAGCAGCAGAAGGAAGCCTGTTTCTGGCAATGCTTGTTTGTTATTCAGCTTCTTCATGACTAGTCCTGTCAATATCCATCTTCATAAGCCGGATAATTAGCTGTCTAGTAACATTCAGGCAAATATCCATTTCCATCCGGAAAAAGCAGATGTTCAATTCGAGTCCTATTCATGTTTAGGGATCTAGGCGAGTATAGCTAGCTATTGTCGGGCAGCTCGAGTTCATTAATGGCTGAAAAAGGAAGGCGGCTCAGTGATCATTATCAATAGACTCGAGGGTTATTTTCCGTCCGCTGCCTGGCAGCTGAGCAACTGGATGCTTAGCTAGCCTCGGAAGAAGGCCACATCGATCTTGGAGATGAAAAAGTTGGCTGGTTCGATTTCGTCCCTTGCCGCTGTACTAGGAGTTCATTTGAATCTCGGCTTGCGGTCAGATTTTCGTTCCGCTCAATTGACTCCCCCCTGCACCAGCCTCTGCATCGTAGCAACCTTTGAATAACCGTTAGGCTGGTCGTCGAGGAATAATAAATTGATGAGCATTCACGAAAGTAAAATTACTGGTTTCGAAAGATGAATGTTAGCCAACTCTTGATTTTCTGCTTGGTCATGCTCGGTTTGGCTCAAAGGCTAGTGAAGGAATGTGCGATTACCTAGCAGGGGGAAATGTTCGTTTTCTGATAGCTAATCAGGTCAAAAATGCTGCAATGGCGATTGATTATGTGATCTAAGTTTATTGGATTACTTTACCAGTCAGTGACTTCAGATTTTTCGCCACAGTAATTAGCTCGGCATTATTTTTGATGAGACTTAATTTTTCCTGTTGGTGGTCACTTCTTGTGCAGTAGTCAGGATTCTCAAATATTCTGGACCGATCAGGCTTATGTACTTACAGTATGCTTACTCAGAAGCCATGCAATTTCCAATGGTTTTGAGATAACAATTGATTCCTGCTGTGATTGCGCAATCGCAATCTGAGTGAGTGGCAGGAATTTGCATTCAGGATTATATCGATTGCTCAAAAATAGCAGTCACTGGCATACTGTACTTCGACCATGAGAAAAATAGTCGACCATAGCAGAGTCTTGGATGATCCTAATCCAGATAAATCTCATGACCAAAACTAATCTGAACATTTCGTCTACTGATCACCAGACAGTAATCCCCATTTGTTTCCTACACATTTTACCTGATATCATCTGATAATTTCCTTAGAGAATACAAGCCATAATTGCACTCTCAGTTTTCTCAATTCCCCTTTCCAAAATCTCAACAAGACATCTGATTAAGTTTGGCAGGAATTCAATTTTTAGAACCTATCTCAACATTTAGTTAGTAGTATGGATTTTCTTGTATTCCCCAATGGGTGGTCTGTTTTTAAATTACATGTACACTTGGCATTGATTCTAAGATACTAAATGCAATGTTTCTAAAATGACATTCCCTTGATGAAACTTTCCATTTTTGAAGTTCTTGTTTTTATCAGGGATTTTCCCGATGCCCGAAATAGTGAGCACTCTAAAAATGGTCGGAAATGTGTTGCGCTTCAATTGGCTTTCTGTATGTGTGTATGGTCGATTTGGCAATTCCGGATTTTCTTAGCTAACAGTGCTTAGGGCATTAGCTTACTCCTAAGTCGAACATCTCCTTCAGGCGCAAAGAAGTGCCAGCTAAACGAGCAAAACGACACACACAAGACGAGAATCGAAGCGGATTAAATAACGTGGTTAATTCGTCTGGCTTTAGCTCGGGGAAAGCCCTAGCAATTCGTACAGTAGTCGGAATTGAATCCATGAGAAATGGCTTCCTTAGCTTTCGTCTAGCAAATGGACCGTTAAAAATAGCCCTAAAGCAACCTAATTTGGCACATTGACTGTCACGTACTCCGGTCATTGTCAACACGATCACTTCTCACCGGATTGTAGGTTATTGGAACAATCACTGACTGTAGTTCTATAATTTGGCAAATTTACTGATATATTCGCATCTCATTATGGATGCCTTTATGTTACACGGACTCTTGTTCGATCGGCATTCGAAACATGGGGGTGGGAAACACGGATATTCACCATTTCGACACCATGCCCATATGTTGAAAACACATCAACATCGAAGTCGATCTCTGGTCGAGAGGAAGGTGGTTTCTAATGTGCCTGTGGTCGCCAGGCATCATATGACGCCTACTGGTGGTGCAAGTATGTCTACATGCATCATAATATGCCTAAAAATTAAATGACCTTGGTGGGATTTGAACCATGGAGCTCGGCGCATGAAAGCCATGTATGCAAGCCAATACACCATTTTGATAGGGGTCATCTCATAAAAAAATCAGTACATCTAATTATGGCACTGGTATCTGGGTGTTTTGGAGGGTGCTCCAGATGCATGATAATCATTCATTTGGATGGGGACCATCTCATATGTTGATTATGAGAAGGTTTCTTTGATTTTACATATAACTGATACCGTCAAAGGGATAAACAATGGACCTTGACGCATGAAGTCATGCATGGTAGCCATTAGACAAACACGAAAGGGGCCATCTCACAAGTAATCATACATGATGCCTTATGCAGGCACTGGTGTCTGGCTGCTCTGAATGGAGCTCCAGCACCATATGACAAGGGACAATCTCATAAGCAGTTATTAAAATGTTTTCTGGAATTTTGCAAAAAATAGTGTCACCGGAGGGATTTGAACCATGGACCCTTTATTCATGCAAGTCAAGCGTTTTACTTATCACACTACAGTGACAAAGGCTATCATAATTGAATTTTTTAGATAATCTCATGATTGCATAGGAAATTGATTATTGCAATTCTGATTAAAATTTACCATGCATAAGCATAAATAAAATATTCAGAAACATGCATTGCCTCATTTCAGGACACTCGATGAAGAAACTGCACGACATGACCCTGTGCATGCAAGTGATGGATTACGATCGCTTCAGTCAAGACGATCCGATCGGCGAAGTGCTTTTGCCGCTGAAGAATGTGAAATTCGAGCACAAACCGGTCTATTGGAAACACCTGCAAGAACCCACGGTTCGCAAAGATTATCAAGGCGAATTAATGGTTTCGCTATGTTACATTCCGGATAGCAGTCGTTTGACGGTGGTAGTCATCAAAGCTAAGGATTTGCCATCCAAGGAAATCGCTAGCACCCCAGGTAATGATTGCAAATTCGCCTGCCCAGGATGCAAGATATCATGAAAAATCGATATATCGAATTTCAGATACATACGTTAAATTCTGGTTGGTTCATCAGGGCAATAAATGGGAGAAACGCAAGACAACGGTCAAGCATCAATCGCTGAGCCCGACGTTCAATGAGACGTTTTCGTTCACCGTCCCCAAGGATAAGATTGCCGAAACGCAATTGGTCGCAGCTGTAAGTGTTATCGCGCAATCACGCTAACATTGCGCAATCCACAATTATTTAGATCATGGAATACGAGCTGATCACTAGCAACGCCGAAATCGGTCATTGCATTTTGGGAAAACGAGGCGGCGAGTCCGGCCAGAAACAATGGAAACAAATTCAAGAAAAACCCGGCGTCCCGGTTTCGATGTGGCACAGATTGACGCCGAAATGGTGATTGCGCAATTCAAATGAGCGCATGTGGTGAAGCTCGGAAATGAGAAATGATTGAGTAGATTAATAAAGACATATATGCTATCACAAATTTATCGTGTTACATTTGTTTGCTGAACGTTGTAACATTGATTCAGGACACCTTCCGTTTACATTCTAAAATACAATATCTGTATGCAATTGTCGGATGAGTGGTCCATTAGTTTACACTTGCAAATCCTTCATGACTCTGTGTATCTTTTTCATACGCTCGTAACTCTCCGAATCGCCTGATAATTCGTAATGAAACATGACGCCGTGGTCGAAACCTGTCACCACGAATTTGAATCCGCCCAGTAAAAAGCAACCGCCAACTATGAGAGCGTCTGGCACTGATGCTGAATACATGAGTTCCACCTAAAATTGGAAAATACGAATATCATCGAAATACTGCTGGATGGGATGCAAATATGCAAATTGAAAAAAGAAATTTGAAAAAAGCAAAAAGGAATGATCGCACCCAGGATCGAACTGGGGACCTTGAGTGTGTTAAACTCACGTGATAACCACTACACCATGCGACCACCCGAGAAAAGATTCTTCTTGGGTGATGTTGTCCATGCAGAAGTCCAGTTCGCATGAGTTTAGGGGGTGCAATTTTACTTGTTCATCCCCTTCCCCCAGTTTGGGGTTGGATTTATATACCAGCAGTATAAATTGTTATGTCATACATACCTCATCATTTTTTCCAGGTGGCAATTTCCAAACTCTCACATATGAATCTTCGCTTGCAGTCAGTAGCTAAAATTATTTGAAACTTGCATTAATGGCCAGTGATTACTGTATGACCATTGGCGCTTACCAAATCAGAATCAGTCGCAAAATCAAAAGCAGTGATCGGACGGACATGAGCATCGATATCGAAATTCAAATTGCCTGTACTGATATCGAATACCATAACCTTACCCATCATAGTGGCGCAGAATACTTGGGTATTGAAAACTTCCACGCAACTCAAAGGTTGTCTGAAATAAAAATGTCCACCAGGTGGCGTTGTTATCGCCTAAAGGCGTAAATCATGGCTGACTGCCAATCATTTTCAGCCTTACTCGATTTTCTTGCTCATCACAACTTTCAAATCGGTGTTCCAGCAAATCAGCATGCCATCCGCACCAGCACATGCCAGCGTTTCTTTATCAGCAGCCAGATCAGCAATCATTGATTGGACATCTTGTAATACACATTTATCGATGACAGTTGTACCATTGACAGTTGCGCAATAGATGTTGCCCGTATGGGTGCCTACAGATGCTGATTATCACAGCTGTTCTCCAATTGCAATATCATACTTTACCAATGAATACATTTTTTCCAAGCGATGCAACGCCTCTTGTAAAGCTCCAATTGGCTAAAATCACATAAGGGATAACTGTGTTTACTGCGATTGTCAGATATTTGCCTTCCTCATATTCTGCTGATCAAGTGACAAAAACTTACCTCGATTTTCTTTGGGCAATGGGATCCAATGCAATACACCCGACCCGTCCCATTCATAAATCTAAATTTTTACTGTAATCAGCTGTCATTTGCAGTGATCATGTTTGATCAATCTGATAATTCGATGCTTACCAATGCACCAATTGTAGTGCATACAACCAAAACAGGTCG
>JAQIWJ010001161.1:0-12940 GCA_034695185.1 Discolaimus major
AGTGCCCCATAGGCCAGGGTCGATGCACAGAAAAATACTGTCTTAAAAGCATGATTAGGCTAGATTCATTGCAGAAAGTCTGATGATATACTAGGGAGAGGAGCATACATTTTTTTCAGAAACCAACTGAACCTCAATATTGGTCAGTCGTTTGGGGTCCAACATGCGACAGTACGGATTGCGTATTAACGAAAGAACGATTGCCACATATGGAAGTAGGAGAATGGATGGTATTCGAGCAAATGGGAGCGTACACGATGGTCTTCAGTTCGGAATTCAACGGTTTTCAACGTCCACCCATTTATTACATTATCACCGAAAAGGACGCGCAAGTTGAATTTTTTGATTACTAGTCGATCATGGTGTGCTAAATTTCATCTTTCCATTTCAGTGCCTCGATCGTGAACAAGACTGTTCGACGCAGTTTGAGTTGCAACGAAGCATTGCCTACGTTACTGAACCAGAGGTCCAAAAAATGGGCGCCTGTGGACAAGGAGAACGTTCAGAGGTGACCAACAATGGCATGAATCGAGACGAACACGAACTGGAATATTAAAACGAGAAGGTAAAATGAGGGCAGTTGAATTTGGAGTATAGTTTTGGACCATTGATTGTAAGCATGAGCCATATGACTATTTTGGTAGTAATAGAATGTTCTTTTTTTGTCTTCTAATCTCATTCTTTTCGATAACATTTCAATGCTCTAATTCTTGTCCCAACGAATATTCCAGATTTTTTAATGTGCGTGGCCTATTTTTATGCTAACCAATGGGTTTACGCCTTTGTATTGATTAGAATTTAGGAAGGGGAGTATTTTCTGCTTAAGATTAAAATCGTGCATATATCTGCAATTGTAAAGCGTTCCAATGCAATGATAGGTCCCCTCAGGCGAAAGCTGGGCAAGTTTTTGCACCTGAGAATTTTTTTAAAGTTTACAATGCTTGCATTGGACAATCTTAGAATCCATGAAAAAAGCGGTAAAACCGCATAAAAATCCAGACAGACGACTTGCACAATCTAAAGTCGAAGTGCGAAATCGAAGGTCGTCTGTCCGGTACCCGATGGCTGTGCATAGTTTTCTTGGTATGCCCTGTTTGAAAGGAGAAACGAATGCTGAATGAACAGTAACTGGTTCAGAACATGCGATAGTGTCCCACAAGTTACATAAAATTTTTGATCAAGCCAGAGCATTTTTGTGGTCTAGTTAAAACACTGCCAATGGATAACAGCAGTCATGATTACAAGATGAACAATGAGAAACTGAACAGGTGGATATCAGTTTGTGTAAAGTCAGATAACTAAGGAACACTGTTGATATGGCATCATTTTATCTACCTAATGCCATTTTCACCACAATATCCATGTGCTAAATGGTCTTATTAACCTGCTTGTGATGAGGTGGTTGGGTTATTTACTATAATACCTATTGTAAAAGTCAAAGCAAACTTACGTTACCACTGTACTGTTGGAAGTGGAATGCCAAAATTACATTCTTTTAATACCGAATGTTTGATGGGTCAGATTACTGCCCAATAAATGCTCTGGTGAAGCTGTTGATCCATGGTAAAAGTCAAGCCTCGTTTTAACTGGGCACCGGACAGACGACCTTCGATTTCGCACTTCGACTTTAGATTGTGCAAGTCGTCTGTCTGGATTTTTATGCGGCTTTACCGCTTTTTTCATGGATCAAAATATCGATCAGGATGCCAAAAATGATGTACAAATTCATATTGGAAGATGGGGATGAGATGGGCGGAGATGAAGAAGGATTACTTGGAGAATCCATTTACAAACCAACTGAACGTGTTGAGAATTATGAAAACATGCCAGTTTACGTTTTCCCATGCTTATGTTTGTTCATTTTGTCTACGCTAGGTACACAGCCTAGTGTTCAGCCTGGGGGAACATTCCTCCTACGCATTCTAAGACTTTATTATGACGTAATAGGCGTATGAAGACGATTTTTAACTCATTTTACAGCTCTTTTTATGCTTAATAAGATGTGCTGTTAGCCATTTCTACAGGAATAGCATGGGTGGGAAAATACGCCTACTTTTCATGCACTGTGCCTAAAAATGACCCTGATTTTTCATTCAAAATTATGCCCTATCCTTAGTGGACGCCCTAAATTGGCTGAAACTTGGCCAGATTGTAGCCCAATGATTCCTCTATCTCCCACAGGAGAACTGGCCGCGGTCCAGCTTCCGTTGAGGAATGGCAGCAATTTTTGTTTAAAAAAAAACTGGCGCTGAAAAATGATCATTTTTCACTTTGGAGGGCGATATTTTCGCAACAGATGACCCTAGCTCACTTTTATTGTCAGTTTTGGATTCTACGTTTCATTCTGCATCTGGTGAACGCTTTTTCAGCCTTCTAGGTGGTCTTGGGTGCTGAGATATTAGCAAACTCGCCGAAAGCGTTTTTGGCAGTGATCACAAAATCGATTATGGTGCATAGATACTGATCAGCCGGGCTCCTGGGTGGGAGACTATGAATTTTCACATGTCCAAGATGTCAGCTATCGTTTGCAATCATAAAATGGACAAGTCCAAAAAATAAAGAGTCTGATCTATAGTCGATCCATACAGAAAGTGCGTCTTAAGATGAATGCGGGCGGGTTATGCAATGACTGATAAGGCATGGGCAAAATAATCTATGATTTACTTTCTTCTTTCTGGTTGATCACTGCCATTTTACACATTGCGCAATTCCTCATGGGCATGAATTGATTTTACAAAGCACATGCAAATGGTTTTTATCATGATCAGATAAGAATAATAATCATGTTGGTTGATCTGAACATGATTATGGTTTTTGGCCTGGGAATTGGTACCACAACGTGCTAGATCTACTGCAAATAGCGTTAGCATGTTTGTAAAATGGGTCTTCACAGGATCATCTGGCTTGATTTTTTATCCACTCGAAGCAGCCGTATTGGAATTCAGTTTTTTTACTTACTATGTGTATTTCCAAAATTGATCAAAGATATCGATTTCCGACACAAGCATCATCTATCGATTTCGACGATGCCAATCGATAGAGCGTGTCCACTTGTACAGGAAAGTATATAGGCATGCATGATCTTGCTCTAATTGTTGCTAATTAACCATTGATTAAAGATCACGTGCTAAAGGATAGCAAGCATAGAAAATTGGCTTGTATTTAAAAAATACGCAATACGCAAAGTTGTACGCATACTTTTTGAAATATGCAAAATGCGTATTACGCAATACTCATACGCATTCAGCAAGTTTGCGTATACGCATAGGCAATACGACTACGCATTGAAAAAAAGTATTTCTGCCAACTGTAATTACGTGCGATAACCATGGTATCATGCCTCCAGGAAGCTTATATTAGCTCCATCTTGCCATGGTAATTTTTACCTTCTCTGGCTAAACAGCTAACAAGTCATAATCTGTAGGTTGCCCACCCTGTCTGACGATACTTGGTTTATCCAGCATTGAAAGTCTCCAACAGCTATCGCACCTGTGTGTAAAGTCAACAGATAGGATTACTATATCCATCAAGATCATGTATCGCAAGCATATGGGTTGGTTGGAGAATTTGGACAATGATCTGAACGACGATCAGCCTGGACCAAGTGGATTGTCCAACGCATGTACCAACGTCACAATTGTAGAAGAATTGACAAACGCAGAGAACGTGTTGGAGGACCAAAGTGATCCAGGTACAAGTGTCACAGTTGCAGAAGAAGCACCACAAGGCCAAAGTGATGACAATGAATCAGAAGCTGAAGCAGAGCCAACAACCCCGTTCGAATTATTCTTTGACAAAGTGACCATCGCCGGCTTGAAAGAAACCGTCGAAGGCGAATTTCGTTCAATCAAATACATGTTCCGCGGTGCCATTTTTCTATTCTCCGCAGTGATCGTTTATGAATCAATCAAGATCGCTGATCAATACATGAATCTGAGTTCCATTTTCGATACGTTCAATGTGATCAATGAACGAGCACGATTCCCGAATGTGTCGATTTGTTATCCATTGTTCTTCAATGACACACGATATCAGGAAATGATCCACTTGATTTTGACCACAAACAAAAGGGCACGTGCAATTGGGGATTATCATAATTCCACTGAAATGGATATTGTCAATTCTATTCGTCCAATGAATACGATGGATGTAACAATGGATGACGTGGACAGTCCGTTGTATTTATTCACAAGAACTGTTTACGATGAGATGTTCAAAATGTACAATGATAAAAATGAAGACATGCGGTTGGATTTGGAAGTTCCTAATTGTGCATCTGTAATTTCCGAATGCAAAATCAATGGTCAACCTTTCGATTGCTGCAGTGTCGCGATTCCAATGATGATAGTGACCGGCTTGTGCTATCAGTTGAAGGTAAGTTTGACAAGATTTACTTTGAAAGTTTGATTGAATGAAAACTCAGCCTAGAATGCAATGCAGAAAGCAAAATAATAAGCTTCGCTTTTCCAGATTAGCCACCTGTCAACACATGAACAAGAAGATGCCATATTGGAAATGAAAGTTTCTATCGATTGGGAGTACGGTTATTTCGATGATGATGATAACGCCGCCTCAGATGGTTTTCATATTTACATCAATACCATGCCGTTCCATACCATAGTCCCGGTCTCAGTGCCAGCCGGCATGGATGGCACTATTGTGTTGGGAGAGCCACAAAAGCTAGCTCAAATTCAGTCTTGCGAGCCTAACAAGAAAGCCTAACAGCTGAAGTATTTCGATTACTATGATCCCCAAGGTGTGCACTGCCTAGCCGAGTCATTCGTCAACTTCACTCTGAAAATTATTGGTTGCTCGATGCCATATGCTTCTTATTTTCCACGCAATCAGTCATGCACATTCGCAAATCGTAAGATTACAGTGTGGTCAGTTACTCAATACGAATACAGTAAGGCTGATGATCCAACGAACAAAACATCAGGTTTGGATAAAGGCCGCCTGGACAAATTAGAGACTTCAATTTCGCAGGAACGGGTATGATCTTGCAAATAATCTATAATATTGATTTAAACACAGCCGAAATTTTCAGAAGCGTTTATCGGACATTGCGGGAAGGCGATCATCCATCTGTCAGCCATTATGCTCCAGATGGGAATATCCTGTATTATCAGCCAGTTATGCAAAAATACAGTACAATGATGCAGTTGCTGAACGTCAAGCAAATAATATTTCATGGAGTCGACTGAAAGTTATTCTCCCATACAATTCATCCATTAGCCATGTAGAGATGAAGAATATTCTATCCGCTTGGTACATGGCCATGTGCGAAATCAGTGGTATGATGGGCGTGTGGCTTGGTTTCTCCATGATCACAATTGTACAATTACTTGTCTTTGGAGGTTATGTCATTATCTCAATTGATGGGAACAGCATCCGAACAAGCGTCCTTGTATTGATCCGTACGATTTTTGAACCATTCCTGTGTATTTTCCGCGAAGGCGATCAGCCACCTGAGATAGCGATTACGGTTGATAGCAGACGCAAATCGATTCACAGGCATGATCCTCTGGGTCCAGCTGGAGAATGCAGCAAATGCAGCATCGATATCCCCATGGATCATTTGAAGGCCATTGAAGCAAAAAAAGACCGACCGACCCCAAGAAGCAGCCGAATTCCAGTATAATCTGCGTTGAAAATGGAAATTGCCTACAAGTCAATGTATACGATATTATATGTGCCATATAAACTTTTCGCACCATTTTTTTCTTCTTGTGCCAGTGTTGATTCGTTAGGCATCATGCCTTTTTCATGCCAGTGAAATTATGAAAGTGTTCATGCAATGCAAAATGCCCCTTTCATTATGACATCACCCATGCGCTTCTATACCACCAGTGCTCATACGGAATTGAAAATAGAATATTCCATTCAATGCCCATGACATTTCAGATTGTCAGCCAAGCGGTTCTAGAAAGCATCGCTTTCTGCAACCGACTCTTCCACTGTACATACAGGGAAGAGATTCTAGCTTCCATACTTTTCATAGCCATCTTCCACCAGAGTCCCTGTACAATGTCGCCACGTGTGTCTCCAAAGCAAAATGGAAAAATCGATATGACTCGCTCAATTAATCCGGATTTACTGGTATCCAAATTATTCTACCTATTCTTTTATGGTGCATTCGGGTCTTTATTTCCTCTATTGGCCATATATTTCAAACAATTAGGTATGAACGCTACGCATGCTGGTATTTTGGTTGGTATTCGACCATTCGTGGAATTCATCAGTGCCCCATTATGGGGTGGATTAGCTGATAAATTTCGAAAGGGAAAACCACTACTAGTCCTGTCCGTACTATGTTGGATCATATTCACGTCCGCCCTGTTTTTCGTGAAACCATCCACATCCTATTGCCTGTCGGTTTACAATAGAACCGAATTCGTCTTGGAACCGTTGAAATATGACACAGGAAAAATCAAATTAGTCTCGACTAAACTGGATAAATTCTCGCCTGCTGGTGTGGCGCCTGAATTCTTGCATCATACACACAATATCAGTGGATACAATAGCAGTGCGCATGGTGGGATTTTGGTGAAACCGCCCGCCAGTACAAGAGTGTACTTGAAATCAGAAGTGCACAAGATATTTTTCATACTTCTGATTTTGGTGGTCGTCGGTGAATTCTTCTGTGCACCCGCCATCACGTTGGCTGATGCCTGCACTTTGCATTTTCTTGGTACGATCGATTTTCCTGATGGGATCTGATCATAAGTCGCAATACTTTTTCAGGAAATACACCAGACTGTTATGGGTAAGATTGCGCAATATTGCTGAAAGCGATCTGTACAAATTACAAGCATGAACTGGTCGAAAATTTCAGGCGACAACGCATGTATGGCTCTGTCGGCTGGGCCATATCCATGTTCATCATGGGTATGGCATTGGATTACGGGATATTCTCGAATACGGATTGCGGTCAAACTGATATCCATGAGAAAAATTACACCATTTGCTTCATATCATTCGTCGTGCTAATGATCATCGCATTGATCATATCCACGCGGTTCAAATTTTCCTATGATCACCAAGCCAAGCATATCGATATGGACGAAATTGATCAAAAGATCAATACTGATCAGAAGCGATCAGATTCCATCGATTCCACTGACCAATTGAAATCCACTGAATCCATGCTGGTCCATGGCGATTGGACTCAACCTAATCTCAATCCGGATCAAGATGATTCCAAATGGATATCAGCATTGCGAATTTTGGGCACCGTCCACTACGCTTCGTTCCTATTCATCGTTTGGTGGTTCGGATTCGGTGTGGGTTTGATATTTTGCTTCTTATTTTGGCATTTACAAGATATCGGTGGATCACCGTCCATCTTCGGTATCGCCAGTGTCATAAATCACGCTTCGGAAATCGTGGCTTACTTCTTCACTACCGATCTGATCGGTGCGATTGGTCATGTGAAAGTGTTGTACGTCGGATTGATCGCTAATATAGCCAGATTTTTGTACGTGAGTTGGTTGGAAGATCCTTGGTTCGTGTTGCCATTGGAATTTGTACAGGGTATGCAGACGGTGCCATCCAATTTGCTGACAGAAACAGTGATTTTTCAGGCATATCGCATGCTGCGGTTTGGGCAGCTGCCACATCCTATATTGCATTAGCAGTGCCTCCAGCGTATAAATCCTCAGCGCAAGGGATTCTGCAAGGAGTGCATTATGGTCTTGGACGTGCGTGTGGAGCATTGTTTGGTGGAATTGTGATCACGCATTACGGTAATGATTGTTTTAAATTTCTGCTGCAAATTGCTCCAGCAATTTTTGCTGTTGATCATCATGGAGGCATATATATCCTGGTGTGATTTTGCATTTGGCAAGTACTGCAATGCAAGAATTGCTGAATGCATCCAAATCTGCCGAATGCACTGCACTGCAATCAGCCTGATCCTTTCTCACTCACAATGCATCTTCAGGATCATCCTTGATGTTCCGCGGTTATGGCATCGCATGCGCCATCATCCTGATCATATTCTTTGCCATCAATCGATTTCTGGACGTGGAAGGTGCCCATACACCTGACGATGCGTCGGACGAAGCTGAACCAGTGCAGAAAAGTACCATTTCGCCTTTGCTGAAGAGATCCAATATGAAACGCAGTTTCAGATTTGCTGGGAACTCCCATGCACACGATGTATTCCACGACTGAAGTCGGTTTAGCAAACGTTGCGACCATGAGTAGCCATTACGGAAGCACTGATACGCATCAAAGTGATAAACATAGTGATAAGAAATGTTTGAGATTGACATGATCGATGATTGCGTACAAAATTTACAAGGTGGATTCTCTGCTTTTACTAGAAACTTTTGCTTGTCACATAATTTGGTGACACAAAATTTCTTTACAGCTCCATTGCAAGAAATAGTGCATTCTTGAATATGATCAAACCAAACTTTATAAAAATTATCACTGATAGTACTCGTATACAATCTTCAAATTGATACGAGCCGCGAGATATTCCAATGCTATCTAACACATCATCTGTGGAAGAAATCAAAGCTATCGCTATGATGATATCAATGAGGATAATCCGGTACAAGCCAAACTTCACATATTCAATTGAACGAATCAGCGTAAAGGCAATAATACGAAAGCGCCGGATGTCCATTTCTCACACCTCAAGTTTCTGAGCCTAGTTTTTAAAAAGCGATTAACCAAACAGATAGGATGCCTGTACTGATAGCTGAAATTTTACCTTCCGATATTGATAGCCCTGAATGAACCCGACCAGAAAATCACCTTGCACATAACTAGTCACCTATTGTACAGAGACAGCACGAGCTTAGCACATTTCGATTCAACCTTGACACCTGTTGCTGATGAACAGCAATTTTCATATTGATTCGCTTGTTGTCTGGAGCAACCTGTCAGAAGTTCAGCCCTGATTGAAGGAAAAATCATCAGAGGTAATTCCAGCAGATACCCATTTCGCAATTTGAGCATAGCATCACTTGGATTACAGTTGACTGATTGTGGTCAGTAAATTGTCACAGGTCTTGTTTTGTCAGATGTCCACAAATTTATTGAACACAAACTGACAATGAAACCAATGTCAGGATGAAAGTAGCCAAAATTCACGCATAAGCTCTGCGTTAGTAAGTGCTTTCCAAAACGCCTGTCTGGAATAAGCAACTCTGTATACCCATATAAATTCACCCTAATCTCGATTTCTCGATGCCTGGCAAGATTTAGGCGATAAGCAATTACGGAATACTGTTCGTTCTGGCATAGTTTCTGGCAATGGTTTCCCTTTCGTTTCTGGTATAAAAATTGCGATCAAAATACCAGCGATCAATGATATGATAGCGAATACAAGGAATGGAGCTGGTCGCCAGAAATGAGCCTGAATATTTAGGTTACTTTTTGAGATCACTGGGATCACTTACACATACCATATAAAGAATATAAGGCAAGATGAGAGCTCCAATGCGATTGATGATGGCCGTACAGCCTTGGGCCAAATTTCTGAAACGATCGCATATGCCCAAACCGGTTTTGTAGTTTCAGGAATTGATAGTTACCTTATTGGGGTCGGGAATAATTCTGCGCTTGACATTGGTAACATTGTCCAAAGTGGTACGCAGAATGCAACTATCACAGTCGATAGCACTGTAATCAGTTTTCGCACCTCGTGCAAAGAACCTGAAAACATCCTATTATCAATGTACAGAGGCATGAATCTACAGTATACCCCATATCGCGTATGCTAATACGATGGCTGTGGAACAAATGCAGATACCGAAAAATGGTATGATAAATCCTATTCGCCTGCCAAATGGCCTGAAATAAGGTTGACCATTATAGATCCACTACAGTATCCAAAATCAGTACTTGATAAATAAATCGGCTAACAGAACAATGATGTTCACCACCCATCGAACGCCATACATCAACAGCAAGTTGACGAAAATATTGCCTTCAAGTTTATCAGCACTAAAAGCTAATCCGCCGGCAACAGTGCCAACTGAGAGGCTGAAATGATAAATCTCATCCTGATTCTTGGTATGCATATTTTGGATACATACTGTGTAATGGACATGACCACGGTGTAAATGGCCAATGATCTTGTACTGAATAAATGCCAATAACTGTATTTCTTTTTTGGAATTTTCGGATTTGGTTTATAGACCAAGGCTACAGTGGGTGATGCGATATCACCTTTATCAGGCGATTTATAAATCGCTCTGAGTTTGCCATTTTGCAATACCAGTTTTAATTCCTCATCATCCAAAGGAGTCCTATTGATTCTATTTATGCGTCGCAATTGTTCCTCAGCTTCTGCCATTAGTCCATGTTGGATTAGCCATCTGGGGCTTTCTCCAATCCACCTGGAAAAATGGGATTGTGACTGATACCTTATCAATAAGAGTACAGTGATAACCCGCTATGATTATGCTAATTTCAAAATCCCAAACTCACCAAACCATGATGAATACAGGAATTCCAATTATGTTTGGTATAATAGCGAGATATTTCCATTCTCCAATAAAATAGGCAATTCCAACAAACACCATGACTGCTGGGTTCAAACCACCTGTGAAAAGATACAGTATACTGATTCGTAATATGAGTTAAAGTGGATTTTACAAGAATTGAGAAACCAGAGCCTGTGTTTCTTTGTCAAAAATTCAACATAATATACGTTGGCTGTGATTTGCAATCCGACTGAAGCAATTCCGACTATGAATCTGAAAATGCAGCTAGTGTTTATGGTGTCCACAATTGGCTTATCACATTTGGTCAGATGAATGACGCATAGCCCAATGCACTGGACCACAAGTACAGTAGGATGTGCACAGATAAAAAAGTATACTGTCAAGCTTCATTACCTCAAAAAGCAAAATACCTGCCAATTTGGTGAAAAAGCACTCGCTATCCCTGACGTTGCCAGAAGAATAAGTGAGGACATGACTGCCTATACACTCATCAGCATGTCAATACTGAATCAGTAATCGATAATTGTGATTTACCAGCTTCCTACCAAAAGAATCCGACAATTGCGCGAAGATTGAAGCTCCCAGGACGCTTCCCAACATTTGGATACTCATGATCAAATACACATAATGATCTCGATTACAAACAAGCTGCCACTGAAAAGCAGGAAAATTTCATACATGAAAATTTGCAGTATCTATCCGCATACTTGAGGTACAATAGAATAAAATACATCATTGGAAGTGAAATTCTTGCATTCACCCATTTGCCTAATTATGGCGCATTTCATCGATTCATTCATTTTGGGTGTGATATTCAATGCAGTAAAATCGTCATGACATTCCCATTCTCGAGGCTCCAGTTTCCCCAAGGCCATGTACAGAATATTCGATATCATAACGACGCTACTTAATTGTAAGCAGACGAATATGATCCCTTGAAAACCAGCACATCCCAAGAAGCTTTCAACTGATACAGCCTTTCGAAAATTAGCTCTTTCCATTTTACTTGTGATCAGGGAAACGGACAGTTTGGAAATATGATAGATATGCTGTTCAATACGGAGAGCGAATGAGTTCCTGACTAAAAGTATGATTGCCAGCGACACTTTTCGGAAGCAGAGCCTAAAGCAGGTTTTGAAATTTATACGAATCAGAATAGGATATGAAATGCAGCTGAAATGCACACGAGACACAGGCATGTGACTGGTTCACAATTAAAAAAACAGGAAAGTTAGGCGTGAAATTCAAGCAGCTGAAGCAGCCTTGTCTTTTATGATTTTGATAATGGTCGGATGTGACCCTTTCATGGAATGTTTAATTCAATGACTGACTTTATCCAGAAGTAAGAATTGGAATTTCAGACATGAAAGACCGTGTTTCCAAAGTGACATCCTGAATGAGATTCTTTTGGTGATAGGATTCTAGTGTAGGTATTGAGTTTAGTATCATGTTGCAGTTTGGACGACATGAGTTCATTAATTAGCGAAATAAGGTCCTTTTCTGACTGCCACAACACAAGCACTGAAATATGATTCAGTAAGCTGCCTTCACTCTATGGCATGTGGAAGTAGCTAAACGAAAACCTTTCTTCTATGAATTTAGGAGCAGCAGGTGAGACGATGATTCAGAACTACGCTAGCATTATTCATTGGTGAAATCGGGGAGATGCATGTAAAATTCTAGGTAGGAAAGGACAGTAGTGGAGAATTTCTCTGACTGAACCTTGTCAAATGTTCATCCCACTTATAAAGCAGAAACCTGACACTCATGCAAGCCCATATGATTTTAAAAGGCTGAATCATATTTAGGAAATCAGGAATAGCAACAAAATTCAATTTGCTGAAATGCACATTCAGCGGGAGGTCACACTGAAGCATGACAGAGTGATTCAGGGTGGGATCTGAAAAAGCTGAAACTGGCTGCATGTCAATTGGTAACAGCACCTACTGTTGATTTGACATAATGGATAAGTTCGAGTATCACAGGAAACGTCATTGAATACGAGTCTCCCATCTTAGTGGACTTCCAAAAATCCATACAACAACTGCTGCATGTTGCCCAATCATTCGAGATGTGTCCCCTGACCCATGTATACATGAAAACCAATGCTGGATCGTATTGGGTTGAACATTTGTACTAATGTATTTTTTGTGGATCTAACGCCGTGCCACTTATAGTTGCCCCAATCACACTCCATTTTGCAGCGATATGAACCATGTGATTTTGAAGTTTGATCTGAATTGTACGATCCACATGTGAAACGATGCCGTCAGGGACTTGGAGCAATATGTTGATCAAGCAGAGCAACAAGTACTTACAGCGATATACTTTTTCAAAGCTTCAAATTCCGATGTGGAATGGACTTGTGACAATGTCCCATTTTGGGATTGACACGCATCCCAAGCTTGTGTCCAATTGATGAGTTCTTGGACAGCGAAAAAGCAGCGTCCGCCATGTGGTAGGCAATCATAGTTCTG
>JAQIWJ010001162.1:0-12936 GCA_034695185.1 Discolaimus major
ATCTTCATGGCTGAGGTCCCAAAGGGACCCGAAATGGTCATTCAGGCCCTTGAAGCTCCAAATGGACCTCAGAAGGGGGGACCCAGGGTAATCTCACATTGGATCGGTCGAGCAATATATTGCTTCCCGCTGACCAACGCGGCGGCTAATAATAGCAAACATGGCGTATAATAATAATTCAGCCGATCCACGAAATCGTCGCCACCGTTGGGACGGAAATGCTTGAATAAGCCTTCAGTGAGGAACCTCATGTTTTCCAACGACTGAATCGTTGCAAGCTTTTTCGGGCGCTTCCAAGGGAGAGGATTTTAAATCTAGGCCCTCTCTAATTGGACCGTGATTGAAATGGAGATGACGGAATGCCAATTCTCGCAGACATTTCCGCATTCAATTTTCCCCATCCAATCTTTCGGGAGTGCATCATTTCGGGATGAGGGGTAAAATGTTGAACCGGAAGATTGGCATCTTTCGACAGGTGTAAAAACATTTACATCAGGTGGCTATCATAAACCAAAAAAATAGCATCGAATTTGTTCTGGGTGCACTGCAATTTTTCCCAATTGAATCCAATTCAATCGCTATGCAAAAAAAACAGCTATTTCTAAAAGCACCGAATAAGCTAGCCTTGATTCATTGCAATTTTTCCCAAAAAAATCGATCAATGATATCTCAAATGATCATATTCATCGTCCGTATCCTCGTCGTCGGCTGCCGCTTGACGAGCCACTGTCCAAAAGTAGCAATTGAATATGAAGAAAGCCAAGGCGAACAAAAGGAGGCATATCAAATCGAATATGGTCTCGAAACTCATCAAGGCCAATTGCTCTTCGGCCGTTTCACCTTTTCCGTGCAATAATGGAGCCTGAAATCGAAGGCTGATCAGCAACGATCACGGCTGATCACTTGATCACTGCTTGGGTATATGGATCACCTGATTGCTAGATTTATCAGCACTGATCAGGCTGATCGATCAGCCTGATTTGCGATCGTGCCTTGATCAGCATTCAAATATCGCATGACTGATCACACGATTGATCAGTCTGATCGCATCACTGATCTGTCTGATCGCATCACTGACCAGGCTGATCATACTGATCACACCACTGATCATACTGATCACACCACTGATCATACTGATCACACCACTGATCACACCACTGATCATACTGATCATACTGATCAGATGATCAATACATACCGCATGCTCATTGGTTCTTCCTTCCACGGCACTGACCGGTGTCCTGCTATGACCCTCAGCGGCTCTTTTCTGGCCAGCCCGATTGGCCCTGAACCGTTTCACCCACGCGAATGCCACCAATTGAAATTGGGCTGCCACGATGAATGCGAAACACGTGATCAACCATTTATGAGCCCATGTCATTTCATGCGTATCCGGCAGATCCTCCTCGATCAGTGCGATCTGAAAAATTGCGCAATTTCATCGATTTCGAATTCCGGAATGATCGCATGCTAAGCACAGACCCCATCCAGAGTAAACGAAATTCAAATTTGGCGGCCAAAAACCTATTGCAATGCTTCTGGAGAGATTGGCTGTTAATTTTTACGGCGAAATTCAAAATATTAGACTGCTGGGCCTACTTGTAAAATGATAGTGATCAAACAACTGATCCCGATCAATACTCTGAAGAGTAACGAATGCGAACTGATCATGAATGGGAACCAGGATAAAAGGACCAGAATGAAACTCGGTCCGAATATTTGAAACATATGCATAGATTCGGCTTGTCGATCGATTTCGAATTCGGCTCGAATGCAGCTGTATTTTACGCCTGAAAATCCATTGATCAGGTATCTGATTAAGGTGTGATCGGGAAAAAAATCATACCCGCATCGCTGGCAACTTTACACGCCTTCGTTTTTATGGTTTCCAATTCCCAATGAGGATCGTGGATTATTGATTTTTTATATTGAATCGGATACTGATCACGCCATGCGTAGATGATATCGTCTTCGGTATAGCTGTCTATAACGATTGATCAGGTACTGATCAAGTATCGATCAGTGATCACTGCGTGATCACTTACAGCTGCTAATATCCAAATGCAAATCATGCTCATCGAATGGGAAATCACCGAAATCCATCGGCTGCGATAATGTGAGGCTGTGTCTGAAAAATCTTTTATGCTAATCCTTTCCGGTATACTGTAACCGCATCAGCCTCTGCTCAGCCTCGGGGATTATGATATTTACATTACTCTCGAGACAGTCTGGCTTTTCAGCCACGCATATCCAGGGCTTTTGCTAAGCTCCGAAGGAGCTTATCCCTCAAATTGCGCAATCTATTCGAACAAGCCGAATTGCGCAATTTCCAGCCCCCCACCTTTTGCTGAATATAACTGTCCCGTTGGGATAAATTCGTACGGTCTCGCTCGGTTCGATGAATTCGTGTTCGCTCGTTTCGATGGCGTTCAAAAAGAACGTATCCGGCGTCCAGATTTTCTCGGCCGCTTCGTCGTGTCTAAACGTAATGTACGGTTCCGGATCGTCGTCGTCTTCGAGATATTTCAGGCCGTAATGCAATCTCGGATCGATCCATTCTTGACGGAACGTGATTTCCGCTTGGAAATCCTGCAAATTGCGCAATTTCGGACCATTGCCGATTGCATTGATCAAGCATGCTTGCAAATTGCGCAATATTGTACGTATGGAAGGTTTGCGCAAATTTTGCGCTGGATCAATAATTCGTTGCGTGATTGCAAATTGCGCAATATTCGCATTTGACCTTCGGGTCATCGATTTACCATATTCTCCTCGTCGATATTGGATAATCGCCTCAAGGCGAAATTCACGCGCACGACCACAGGACCGCCGTCCTCGTCCGTCGCGTTCGGTCCGTTCGGACGTTCGTTTTTATTATATCCACTGGTCAAGATATTCTCGATGACTTGATTATTAGGCAACGCGGTGGTTTTTCCATGCCCATTCTCAGGATGGGTTGGATCGGGCGCTGATTCCGGGACAGGAGTGGTCGAATCATCCGGACCGATCGCATTGCCGTGATCAGTATCAGTGGCGTTGGATGGTCTGCAAAATTTGCACGATCAGATCAGATCATGCATTCCGCAGGAATGCATTTTGCAAGGATTGAATTGCATGATTGCATTTTGCAATCATGCCTGTATTTTTGGGAGTCCAAAATGCATCAATTTTCTCCGCACTCACCCTTCTTGCGCAGAAGACCATAAAATAAAGCATACAATCAGGAACAGATTTTTCAATCTAATCATCATCGACTGAAAAAGGAGCAATGCGTACAATACAATGCTACGCCCGTCCCGAAATTTAAGAAACTAGAATTTTTAAGGACATTTGTAAACGCCGTGTAAAATTCTCATGATTGATATGCTGGAAATTTCAATTGACATTCGAAATTGCAAGTATATATTGGTGCGTAAAAAGTAGGTATTCAAAAATTTCGGCGTGACCAAAAGGCTAATGAATCCGAATGAAGCTATGAATGCTTAAATTGGATGAGCAAAAATTCAGGATACAAAACCCGGACAATAGAGAGCGAACCGTTTTGCCTGTATTCGAGAAGAGTGTTTAGGTATACAATGCACGAATTCTAGTTTCCAGTCAAAAATCATCGCGAGCCGACATGGATACCGTTTCGGAGAAGGGAAAACTAGAATTTCGGTGACATTTTTTAGCATGGAAATGATTCTTCTACACAAATACGCATTCGGAAGCCGTCTCCTCTCACAGTCAGTCCGCGGCTTGCCTCGGCTAGAAAACGAAGCCGAGAAGAACGGTATTTTTGTTCGGTACTAGAATTGCGACACCTGCTCATTCTATCTACACAAGAAGAACAAATATTCCATCTCTCTCATCGCACACATTCTCCAATATGCGAAAAAATATATTTGCTTCAAAACACACACACCGACCAAATGTACAGTAAACCTTGACTCATGGCTTTTAAAAGCCTCCGCAAAAAAGCGTGGTTTTTTTGTATGCCAAAAATTTGGCATTCTTGCCAAAACCGAGGTTTTTAAATTTGAATTTTTTTGAATCTCACAAAGATTTTGAAATTTGAATATTTGAATTTCACATTGCTAAACATGATCATCTTGCCCCTGACCGCATGAAATCGGTATGATCTCGAAAAATCGATATATCACATAAAGCATTCCAGAAAAAAATGACCAGGATTACTGTAACCGCTCAAAGAGGACGATCTCGAATTTAGCATAAACCGCACGTTTTCATGCATCGATTTTTGACGAATTGCGATTTCGTACAACTGAATATGGATTTCGTATCTTTGGTGGCGTATTCTTGACACCAATTGGAGAACGACGTTCCGTCCGGATCCGTATGATCGGTGCACGGAACGAACCACGAGGTCATATTGAACGTCGACAAATCGCCTGCAAACGTATTGCGCGATATTGCGATATTCCAATAATCGCGCGAAATTCAAATTATTGCCAGATTTGAATAATTGCGCGAAATTCAAATTATTGGCAGATTTGAATAATTGCGCGAAATTCAAATTATTGCCAGATTTGAATAATTGCGCGAAATTCAAATTATTGCGCAATATCGGATGCTACCGTTTGTGTACCTGAGCTATTGACGTTTTCCAACGCCCACGCTCTGGAGCAACTGGTACAACATTGGACTCGTCCGAAATAGAAATCCTTTTTACAATGGATTTTACCGCGACGTAAAATTCGTCGTTCGCAATACGAATCGGCGAATTGATCTTTGCACGTATGCGATTTCAGTTTGGTGACTGAAATTGGATCGATTTTGCTTGCGAATTGCGCAATTTGCATGCGTGCGCATGGTCAGAATAATCAAACCGACCTTCCGTACTCTCGTTGTTGACAATTACGTCCGATTGTCCGAGCACGAAATCACGAAATACTTTTTTCGAATTTCCATCACTATCGGCCGAATGGACGGTGATCAATAGAAAAATCACTAAAAATTCCACGTGCATTTCGAGAATTCAGGGGGAAAGCTTACAGTATACCTAGGAAAGCGTAAATTGCCATTTCACGGTTCACGTTTCAGTTTTGAATGAAAGCTTTGATTGGAGGGCCTCTCGCCCATTTCGATCATTGGCCAGGTGGTCACTTCATGCCACGGTACCATAGAGTACCCGTTATTGTGTATTCGAATAAACAAGGAACCGTTTTTGCCTATTTGTTTTCACAACTCCATCCAAGAATAAATGCCAGGCCAAGCTAAATTGCGCAATGTCCACCCCTCGCCTCAATCAGCACATCGATTACACACCGTACATGTTTTTTGACCATTCAAACGACGAAAAAAATGACCGAATAAATTTCGCACCAAATGGGGATTGCGTACATGTACAGGCGTATTTCTCAAAAAAGAAGCGACTTTCTCCGAAGAACCAGGATATGGGATTTCAAGAATAAAATACGACCAGATCACGCCTTCAAAAAAATTTTAGGGGAAGACAAAAAAATAGCGGAAAAAACCAGATCAAAATACACGGAATCAATGCAAGGCACATCGCATTTCATATAGGATATTATTACCCAAGGCAAAAATAATAAGCTTTCCACAAAAAAAACAGGCGTTTACATACAAAACTGAGTATTTTGCCAGAGTGCTGCCAGCTTTAGATTACAACCATAAAAGGAGGATATTCGTACAACAAGTGGCCACAGGACAAAAAAACCCAGGAATACCTATAATTCAACGACTAGCATTTCCTAATTCAGTCTCTCTCAAAAAAAGCCTCCATCTCAAAAAAACTGGACATTATAACAATGCGATTAGGCACAAAAATGATTTGGGCACAGCTGGCGTCAAAGAAATCCTTATCCTAAAATGCTACTTCGCATTTTTTGCTCAACATGAAATTCCATTTTAAGGCCACAAAAACAAGAAGCGTGGCAAAATAACATGATCTCAGGGGGAAAAAATCAAGAAAAGGCAACTATGATACCCATAAAATAGCTAGGTCAAAACTCAAAACGCGTTAGTACAAAGAACAACCAAAAATTCAAATCCTACTGAGTCAAAAAAAAGAAGAGAGAAACCTCGCATAAATTTAAAAACAAAGAAACAGGGTACTTTTTCAATGGTAAAGTACTCACAAAATTTAGCTCATGAATATCATTTTTTTAGGCCACAACTCGAAATAGATAAAGCACGATGCGCCTCGAGCAAAAAACCCTTACCGTTTTATAATAATATCCCAGGGGTGACCGAATTGTACAACGGATCAGTGAAATTGACAGACGAAAAAAACGACCACTTCGATCTCCTTCCGAACCACCGTCTCTTTCTCGGACTCGTCTATTGATGCAATTGCTTCAATTCCAAACACGACTTTTTGTATTCGCCGATATCGAATTTTCCCGGTAACTGCAAAAATAGATTCGATCAGCATAATAGGTGATCAAAAACCAAGTAAATCTACTTACTGGACGTAAAATCTCCGGCGCCTCTTGCGACACCCATGGCAAACTCGACGGCGTCAAATTTGCGAACGGGCTGGCCGAGCATTGCAACACGAATTCCCTCGTGTAAACCACACGCACCGTCACTCGACTCTTATTCTCATTGATCACCAAAGTGCCTAAAAAATAAACTTCGTTTAATCATGGAACTTTCCAACTGAACACATGCATACCTCCTCCGCTTTCATCAGCCACGAATTTCGTCTCCACCGAATCATCACCGCCGAGACCACTTCCACGAGCGATAGCATTCGGATCCATGCTCTTCATCATGCACAACTGAAATGTAAACAGTACTTAGCTGTGATGCAATATTTTAAGAGGAAAGATCATCTTACCGCGCGTTTATTGTATCCAGCGGCCAAATTTGGCGTGCTCCGAGCCGCAGACGCTTTCTGCTTCGCGATTGGTGGACTGATCATCATCGTCAACGTCAACGGCTTGATGGTCGGGCTGAAAACCGTCCTGTTTTAAGCCGATGCTTCAGCACAAAAAAAGAAACTCATACCTCTTTCCTTCCTCTTCAATGCCTTCCTGCAGTTCGCCTGCATCCGCGTTCACGTCGTCCGGTTCACCTTGAGGTTGGCTGCCCTGCATTTTCGGTGGTGACGATTGCTTTGCCGCAAGTAGACGTTGAGCATCCAACGTTGGCATCGATTTGCGACGCTCTTTCCTGGACTGATCGCGAGCTGCAGCATCGGTTGTCGTACGACGCAGCTGAAATAAGTTTCTTGTCAGATGAAATCATAGCATTCAATCAATTCAGCTTACCGCTTGATGTCCAGACGGTTTCTGTCCTCGAAAATAAGCCGCCAACGCTTGCTTGGCCGCTTCCAATAAAGCCGGATCGTTGCATTGTAATTTCAACATTTCTCCCAATTGACCAGCTTCGATGGTGACGCCTTCATCACCAGCCGCGCGTTCTTTGCCATCTTCTTCATCCGAAAAATCATCTTCGTGGCCGTCCCCATTCGTTTGATCTTCTTCGCCTTCCATCGAAGAACAAATCAATGTAGCTCCTCGATACGCTTCCGCTAGATCATCTTCGCCTTCGCCCTAAAATAAAAGGTGATTTGAGTATTAAAACCAATGCACGCACAACCAGCTGGCACTTACCCTTATTGGTGAAACGTTGCGTCGAATAGTTTCCTCGATCAACACCTTGGCTTGGTCAATCGATTCTTCGGTTGGACCCGTGATCGTCAACGTGCGTTCCTTGGCTCCTTGCGGCACTGAAATGATAAGAATATTTAGCTAATTGCAATGCTATTGCAGCACATGCGGTTAAATTAGCAACCGCAGCCCCTGTTCCTAGTCTAGCATAAGCATCTCCAAGTGAAGTGTTAGCTCTATACATGACCCAACCCCTGTTAGCAAATCCAAACTCAATGAGACTGGCTAAAGCCACTGATTTTTAGCCAAGCAAAATGCAAACTATTAAATGCAGTGCTAAACAAGCATTATTAGCCCCCAGCATAGCATTATCAGAAAACGCGCGAACCTTTCTGGAAGGAGATGATGGTTTTGCTCAACTCTTCAATTATGGCCACACGCCTTCCTTTCACTCCCATGACTAGAATATTTTCTCATTAGCAATTTAACTGCACATTTACCTTTATGATAACGACGCTTACTCTTGCCCGAATCAGCGTTTCGAATAATCACTTCGTCGCGATATTGACTTTTGCCTGGTATCCTGAAACAATTTAAAACTGCAAATATGAAGTAATCAAACGATAAATGGTTTACTTGGCTGGTTTGGAATATTTTCCTGACGTTTTCGTGACGGCTCCTCTTGGGAATAGACCCGAACTGGCACCGATGCTTCCTTGCAACGTCGGACTGGTACTCGGATTGATGCCCACTGCGTTCAACATCGGTTGGCTCAACGACGAGCTGACTGGCATATGCAGGCGTTGTTGTTGTTGATGATGGTGTTGAGCCATGACATTGGCGAGCGTGGCCATGGGGCTCATCGGTGGCATGACGGTTGCGGCAGCCGTTGGCGAAATGAAGGCGATACCGGCTTGAGTGTGACCAATTTGAGTAGCCGGAATCAAATAATATGACGCTTGAGGAGGCGACATAGCAGCTGCGGCGGCCGATGATACCAAATCAGCAGCTGATGCGACTGGAGTTGCTCCACCTCCCAATGACGTTGGTGGCAAATTGAACGCGAATGGATTCATTGGAAATGTGCCGAATGGAGGTGCACTGACGGGAGCCGCACCCAATTGTTCCATATCACCACCGCTCATTGCATCCGTCGACGATAGCGGATTGAATTCGGATCCCATGTTGGGCCCAGCACCGAAGCCGTTGGTCAATGATCCACCGCCGCGATTCAAGTAATATTGCGAATGAGCCAAATTCGGACGCCAACCCATAGCACGAAGCTCGATTAATTCCATAATCTTCAAACGACACGGCGTTCCCAATTGACCCGAATCGCGGCAGCATGCTTGACGCAAGCTGACGAAGACGCGATTCATTTCGCCTGAAACAAAAAGACGACGTTAGTAAAGAATCACGCAACAAAAGCAAGACTGCTTACTTTTGTGGCTTTGCTCCAATAATTCGCCAATATGCTTCAAATAGCCGTAAAGACGGAAGATATATCCAGCAAGCGCAGTTGAAAATTGACCAGCTTTGACGGATCGATTGATTTGCTCCATGGTTTCCAGAATTTCATCTGAAACAACGGGATTCTCATTAAAACGCAGTTAGGATCTCAGTTGTGTAAATACAACATCGACTCTTCAACCACAAGGACGCAAACGCTCACAATATCATGCTGTACGTGCTGTTTTGCTCGCGCGGCTGTGAAAACATTTGCTGGCTGTTTTCCAAAGTGGCTAACATGACAAGGTGTATTGCAGTACCCTCTACGAGCTGAACCAATCAGCCCCAAACAGGCTATTTTCTACGCTGACAATATCCTAATGCTACGCAAGTGCCCTGAGCTGAGCATGACAAGCCCGATGCATGCAATCAATAAAATAAACACGAATCTCACCTGTGCTAACAGCCGTCGTTCCATCTCCGCCGGGTCCAGCGTGATTCGGATTTTGTTGATGATTCTGTTGAAGTGACGATTGAACGTGATGAGCCATAGCCGCCGCTCCGACGGATTGATGCGCCAAATGCGTGTTGCCAACGTAAATCGGATGCGGAATAGAACCCAGCATGGGCGAAGCTCCTAATCCAGCGAATGCACCACCGGCCGGATGATACAGCAATTGCGGTCCGACGTGTAAACCGTGATGTTGTTCGGGTAATTTCAATGGCTTCGGTTTCTCCAAGGGCTTGGATCGTGGAGCAGAAGGCGGCGTTTGAGTAATTGACTGTCCGCTGTTGGCGGACGTCGTTCCGGTGTTTTCTGGCGACGAGGCGGCCGTTGATTCCGTATATTTATTAATTCCTATTCCATCGGTCGTCGATCCATTCGAATTTTGCGTTTTATCTCCATCCGCCGCCTCGATTTTGATCTCGTTGATTTTGGCCATCCCGTTGGCGTTGATGGACGGATTTGGATGATCACCACTCGTAATGGTCGTTGAATTCGTCTTGCTCGTCGTAATCGCAGCGGCTTCCGTACAAATAGCAACTGAAGCCGTCGTCGTATTCGTATCGTCGTTACTTTTAGCTGGGCTAGACATTATTTCGCCTGAAAAAAAAACGTTTTCGTTAGTATAATTATTCTTGTGTTTCCGGACTCTTAGAGCCTCAGAAATTAGATCCCCGCATTCCGAGGATTTTAAAAACAGTGAAAAATTCGTACTTACAAAATACACTTCCTCGTTACAATACAAATAAAATCGTCGTTTTCCAAAGAGAAAAAGGGCGGTCGACAACTAATCGAAGGCACGTTTCTCTTGAGCGTTGAATGCTTCGTAAAATCGCTAATAAGATCGCCGAGGTTCGTCGAAAAATGCGTACTTCTTAAAATAGGGGAAAATTCAGGGAGTATTTATGAGTTTTTTCAAGAGATTTCGTTTTCGTTTTCGCTAGATTATTTTATTTGTTGGGACGAAAATGTATGGAAAATTTTTGCCAACCAAACCCGGATTCGCACAAAATCATGCGATCTTGATATAAATAGCAGACGAAAAGCCGAGTCAAATAAAAGAGCGGGAACGAAGTAGGAGCTACAACGTGGGGCACATTGGAATGATGGGAAAATTTAGCTAAAATCAGCCGATCAGATCTGATCGAATATTGATCTGATCAGATCAGATAAATGGAAATGATCATAAATTCATCTTCAGAAGGCAGATAATTCCGGAAACTCAATCATGGACCAAAACGTGATAAAATTTCGGTCATAAAAACAGCATATTTTCAAGTGCATGAAAATTCGTAATAAATCAAGGGGTCCTCTATTCGTCTCGAAAATTCGCTACTACGAACTGGCGAGGATTGAAAACTAAAGGTTTCGCATCCTCAGTTTCGAGAATGGCTTTAGGTTCGGATTTCGGGATATAAGCTTACGCATTAGAAATTCATAACTAGACACACAGGGCCTGGAAATTTTGAAGATTTTAAAACATGACGATTCATGAACAGCTGATGGCGAGGGATCGAATGAACGTTAAATCCCCCTTTGCAGAAGCGAGAAAACGTTGACATTCGCTAGTCACGCTTGGAAGTATATTGGTGAACGCGAGTAAAATGCAATAACATCCGTTCGATGGAGAATTTTTGTCCGCCCGTACAGATATACTGTTCGAGCGCAAGTTTTCAAATTTTATAGTGTTGGATGCGCAGATTGCGCAATTTATAGCCTTACCTGTGAAATTTAGACGGAAAAGCTTTTTCTCACGAATGAAGAATCTTCATTAAAAAATCACCAGCACCGTTTTTTGGTCGTTTGTGTTAGCCAGATGAGAACGTACGGAAACGCCTTCGTACACATGAACAGAGCGAATCAGTGTGATTTTGTAGGATTTTTTGCCCGTACTCATTCCGGGCCATGCTATAGGAACCGGTTTTGTGGAAGTTTTGACGAAAGAGGCAATACAATAGAAGCTATTATAGATTCTACTGTTTCTGTACAAAATTTACCGCCAGCTTCGGGTTTTGGGGTTGGAAATATTCAACAATACTGCAATGGCCGAGTCGTTTGATGATAATTAGTAAAGACGCGTACTTTTAGCTTGCAATACGAAACGTGCATGCGAAGGAAATTTCCATTCGCTAAAATCAAGCCGCGATTCCTTTTGCTCAGCTGCTGAAATATGCATTCCAAAATTAGAAAGCCCTCCAAATTGCGCAATTTGGAATACCCGCAATGAGATTGCGGTTCTTGAGCAATTGCTTGCCTTGCACTGTTGAAAAGTACATGTTTTCCTAATAAGAAAGCTATGCTGCTTCTTTTGGCGTTGTCAGATTTCAAATATAAGGCGTATTTAAAAAGTTGATCAAAATTATCGATTTTCGATATGAGCGTGATCGGTCGATTCCGACAGCACCACGAAATTCTCCGTATTCGATTCTATGGGAAAATATATTGATATATCCTGTAGAACTTTGCTAATGATCATGAAACCGCGATCATACTTCGATGATCGAGCGGTTACAGTATGCCTCCATATCAAATCGATAAAATCAATGGATCGACCACGCAAAGGCATGTTTTCTATGATAATCAAGCATGCTCATTCCAACGGTGTGATTTGTATTCGTCTATCTCGCATATTTACGAATTTGATTAAAAATATCGATTTATTAATATTGATTTCTGTGTGATCAGACCATGATCAATGGATGCAGCATGATCGATTGTATAGGAAAACATCCTTACACAACGTCTGTATCTGTATCTATGTTCTAAAATCATCGATCGAAAATCAAGTGCTGAAGCAGAGGCAATTTCAATATTTGAGATCTTGGAATACACG
Organism: Discolaimus major; assembly: GCA_034695185.1. Classification (NCBI taxonomy): domain Eukaryota; kingdom Metazoa; phylum Nematoda; class Enoplea; order Dorylaimida; family Qudsianematidae; genus Discolaimus; species Discolaimus major. The sequence goes on from JAQIWJ010001162.1 coordinate 12,368, forward strand.
TGATCAGTACACGAAATGCACATTTTCTAAGATAACTGATCAAGCTGATTCTAAAAATCACGTTTATATTACTGTACGATCGATATTTAGGGATTTGATCACAGTGATCAAGTTCCGACAGAGAGGTGATAGCTTGATTGTGACAACGTCAGTCGATTCTCCTTGCTTTATTGTCCAGAAAAATATACCCACAACATGCCATACCTTGCTTAATTTTATGCGGAAATATCATCGACCAATAATCCTGTGCACAGTATAGGCAATTTTTAATAATTTCAAAATCGATAATTTGCGTGATCAGTGCACTCGATGTATGTTTTCTAGGCTAGTTTGACACGCCGAATTTTAGCAGCTGACACGTCCATGACGCATTGTCTACAATAATACACCCACTTGGATGCAGATATTTTATCTACACGATATTTCACATGCGGATGCATTGGTCAGATATTTTATCTATTAGTATCGATTTGATGGATGAAATTTGGCCCAATTATGGGCATCCGGGTCCCCGATGTTCTGGCAAAAAATCTCCGAAATCGTCCAAGTACAAGACGAATAATTTGAAA
>JAQIWJ010001163.1:0-12930 GCA_034695185.1 Discolaimus major
GTCACCTCGGGAAAAACTAATAAAACCTGCACTGTACGAGGCGTACTGTAGCCGACTCCCACGACCGTATCGTTACACAAGCCTTGGGGTGGGGAATTATTCAAGGGTGGGAGTTAATCAAGGAAATACGGTATATAAAATTACAAAATAAAGGCTTAATTTACCGCACATGTTGACACGATTTGAGTCCATAGGAGAAACTGATAGTAAAATGCATTCTACACTAACTTCTTCCACAAAATGTTCCCATACCGTATGCCTCGGGGGAAAGTTCCGCCCCAATTCTTGAAGTCTTTAGTATCCAGCATCCCATGGAAACCGTTCGATTCAAATGAGAAGGGATAATAATTCAAACTATGCAATATCGCATACATCTCTTGCAAACACGCTTCCGTTGTATAAGGTATGAAATGTTCCATTATGATAAACGGTACGAAAATGTTCGCGAGAAATTTCTGCGCCTGCCTCATTGCTAAGCATTCGCTACCTTCGATGTCCATTTTCAGAATGGCCGTCGTGATGTTCAAGGCTTTCGCAACAGGTAAAACGTGGCTATCCAACGTCGCAGTGAGAACGGAAATGGCGCTAGCCTTGTTCAAATTGGCCGTATTTTTCTGGATTTTCCCGATCACCGTTCCATCGCCAGCATTAGCCAAAGCTGCATCCGGTCTTGCTGGTCCGAAATCCACTAGCTCATCTACAGTATCCGACAAACCGCGTTGAATGACTGCGAATGAATTTTCGGATACATTGTTCGCTTTGAATGTAGTCATCAAGCATCCCAACATTTGCGGATTCGCCTCGACGGCGATGGTTTTTATTTGAAATTCCATAACGGCTAAAATGGGGAAAAGCAGGAAGCCACAATTGGCACCGACGTCGATATAAGCAGCGTTTGGTAACGATTGCAATAATTGGATTAATGTTAAGACCTGGCGTAATCTGTACGTTCCCGATTCAGCTTCAGCAAATATCCTGTCTTTCATATTTACCGCGCATAATTTATAATCGGCCAATTTGTAGGATACTGAAACGCAGTTTGGAGCTGGATTGGTTTCATCAGTTGTATACCCTTGTACGACATAATACGGGTCTCTGAGTACGGAATAATTAGTTGACACTTTCAAATCGTGTAATTTCCGCTTCTCCTTTAAAATCTCATCCACGATTCGATTATTCATTTTGAGAACATGAGAGGCCCCATTCACGGGTCCCAAAAGATGATCTTTCGTTGGATAATCATCGATTATTCCAGGAATGGTGGAAAGAGTTTCTTCATGTTTACGAAGCATTAGCACAATTCCTTGAATGATTAAATACAAAGTGGTCGTAAATAGGAATAAGAAAAATGCCAGACCGAATTTCGAATAAATTATCTTCCGCATTTTGTTCATTATGTATTCGAAAAACGGATTCTCTCAGTCCGGAGATAGCAGTTGAGGAGATGACTCCAGACTAGGACACGGCTCCAGTAAGTAACTGTTGAAGGATATGCGGAGTTCGACTCATAGTCAATGTCCAGAGATGAGAAATAAGGCCACTGAAGTACAGGTGAACACAACAGTAGCTTCAGTTTTGAAAACTGGTTTTGAGATTCACTTTGAGGAATAGCCAAGCGACATACTTATGATCCTGTTCAGTTTATTTCGTGTGCGAGATTGAATTGATTGTTTTACTTTATCTGTATTAGACTGCCACGGTAGTGGCAGTCTAGTAAGCTTTAGGTCAAAAACCATGATTGCAAAGGAACCAAAGGGGTTGGTGAAGCCAAGCTTCGCAGACTAATAGGGTCTGGACCAAACCGATTCAGGCGGAGTTTCAGAATTTTAGCTCAATTAATTGGGGAGTTATTAATTTTCAAAGTGCAAAACCCTGAATGAAAATACTCTATGACGTCGACAAGGCTAGAGCTCGAACGAAGCGACGGACATGGGTGCTCAGTGGGTGGATCGATTGCATTTGGCATGTAGTTTGTGCTTTTTATCACAACACCGCAAAATTCTGCGTAGGCTAATTTCATGTCGCTCGAACATGTATATGTTTGGTTAGCCGTGACTATAAAAACGAATTTACGCAGCCAGAACGCTATAAAAGTATGATTTTGTTTGAGGCTGTAATTTTTGAGTGAATATAGGCCAGCTGACGTAATAATATGATGTGTATTTATTTTTATAAATATCACTTATTGGAAAATCGCATTTCACCATACTTTGCATTGCGAAAATTTGGATTAGCAACACTGCCTTTCCGTGCCGATGATGTCAATGGAAAGCTTGCATTCTATGCGAGAACAGCAGCAGTCATTTCTAGCATAATGGCCAAATACGCTCGCATGAGGAAAAGGTCAAAAAGCATGCGGTTACAGTATGCCATTCGGCTGAATTGATGCTTGAAATGATGCAGCAAAGGCGTACGGTGCATTTGATGATTCCAAAGCAATATAGGCGTAGGAATCACAGGGCATTGCATTTGAGCGGAATAAGGAAAATGCACAGCGTTTTTATCGAACGAATTTTGGCTGGCAGAATGCATGACAAAAATGCGGTCAGCAAAAAATTGACCAACATGAACGAAATGTTGGAAGCCAGATCATTGGTGGTGAGAGCTATGCAAAAACGTCTAGTGCTGGTTCATAATTTGCAAAATGCCACGGTTGCATTATCTCCTGAATAGGAGGAAATTTTCAAAAATCGCCTATGAGTCAGGGGAAAAGGAATCGATTGCATTGTTTTGCGGCACGACACTTGACGTGAACCGTTCTGCTCGCAATTTACTTATCACAACGCTGAGACAGGTGCCGTCAAAAGCGTGAATGATTGCAAAGAGGAAATGAAAAAGGTCATGTCAGGTAATGGGTTCTATGATTTTTTTCGACTCCTCCCTGAAGGCATATTATTTTCAGCGGTCTCTGAACATAAAGAAAATGAAAAAGAGGTGATATAAAAACTGGGAAAAAGTTTTGAGAAAACTTCTGAAAAACGTAAGCTTTAGGCTGTGGTGGAGACGCGAAAACGCCCCTGCCCAAAGCCCTAAAGCTTACTCGGCCCTGCTAATAGGGGTGCATATAAAGGCCAATGACAAAAATGCTTGCGAAATTACGGTATGACCAAAACTTCTCTGGGCATAGTGTGGGCCATGTTTAAAAACAAGGATTTTTGACCACGTTCAAATTGAAAAAGCAATTATTTATGCAACCAAAATCGGATGCATTTGAATCGTCAGGATCAAGGTGCAGCATGGCCAAAAAATTTTTAGCTAGGATGGCGACTGTTTACCACGCCTGGTCATTGCCTTGCTGACTACAGTACTCCCATCCATTTGTCGTGACGATCACGAGGATGTATAAAGGAAGTTGGATTTTATGCTTTTTGCTTAGCTTCGCCTTTTTTCTTATGTAGGCTAGCTTATGAGTAACGATGTTTTGAATTCTTGAAAGTCGCCATTGAGGCGGTGTACTTTGCCCTTTCCTGAGTCATTCTCTGGATGAAGCTGGTTTTAGCTGGATTTTTGTGCTAGCTCTAGTGCTGTAATGAGTCAGGCTTTCTTAACCGTATCCTCGGATATATATTGAATGTGAATGCTATGCTCGAGGCAGTTGAGCTAAGGTAGAAGTTGGAACAAAATCAATGCCTAGCAAATCTGTCTGCCTCCTAAAGATTGCGAAATAATAAAAGTGCTTGTGGAAACGGTTGTTCAGTCGCTGTTTTCCACACCATTCTCGAAATTGCAAAGATGCATCTTTTGTTCAGGAGGATGAAAGATAGACTGTAATGGCGAATTCGCATTTGGATGCAAAATCCATTTCTTTATCCTTCATTTCAATCGCTGATGAACATATCTCATTGATCAACCAGCAGAACCGCACAAAAATTTACAGTAAACCTGTCATGCTATGCTACAGAGTATGTGAATCAAAGTTGGCATTGCAAAATATGCAAAGCTAAATTGACTGCAATGCCAAATAACTTGATCACGCCACTACCTGTATCAAAATGAACCCATAGAAATTTTGATCAAAAAAACCTAATTTTTGAGAAGAGGTTTGAAACGGGTGTATGCAAGCAAATGACCACCATCTTTGGAAGGGGCACCATTCAAACATTGAAATTACCATGACCAAAATACATAAATTATTCCGGTAGTGAAGTTTGAAATCACGTAGTATAATATATCACGCCTCATTTTATGAATTTCCAAGAAGCAATTCCGTAATACTTGTTTGAAAATAGTAAAGAACACATATTGAGTGAAGAGTGGCTGGCTAAAAGAAATCACGACTCTCAGAACTCCTCATATGCAATTCAATTCACTTTGGAAATCAGGCGATTACAGTATACCCATGCCGCATATTTGCCCTTTTAGCAGGGCCGAGTAAGCTTCAGGGCTTTGGGCAGGGGCGTTTTCGCGTCTCCACCACAGCCTAAAGCTTACGTTTTTCAGAAGTTATCTCAAAACTTTTTCCCAGTTTTTTGCAATAAAGTACACTCGATAGCATACACTGGCCTCTTAGCATAGATAGACTCTAAAATTGCCTAGATACAACTAAAAGTGTGTTGGGCAATTTTAATCGAGAAGTGCACAGGTGTTTTTATTCTCTGGATATGCCATTTTGTGTAAGGATTACGGTTGGCAGAAATATTTTTTTCAATGCGTATGCGTATTTACGCAAACTTGCTGAATGCGTATGAGTATTGCGTAATAGGCATTTTGCACATTTCAAAAAGTACGCGTACAACTTTGCGTATTGCGTATTTTTTTAACTACAAGCCAATTTTCTAAGCTTTTTCACACTAAAAACGCCTTTTTACATTGCAGTAGTGATATTTTTTGTATAGGCTAATGAAAAGCATGCGGCTGATGCATGCTTTTTTGACAAATCTTTCAACAGGCTCCTAGCATTTTTGTCCTTTCTCACAAATTTGCAGTAATGGCAAGACGTTTAACCGATGGAATACCACTAAAATGATCCCAGGCGGCTTTTTTTCTGAACTATATCGGCCACCGCGATGGTCCTTGGAAGCTGGTTATCACTTCCAGAACCTGGGTAATTGACAGTGTTATCATCTCAAAGATCAGGATCCAAATCGGATCCGTCCTATGCTACAACATTGCTGGGTCCTGATTTCCGACTTTAGAATGCGGGGCCAGCATCCGATTTCATAAATCCCACCCTTCTTATGCTCACGTTAGCCACCATTACATTCCAGCGTTAGCTAAAGGTTTGAGAAAAAAGCCAGTGGCGTACCGAGGGGGGGGGGGGGTGCATCGGAAATTCCCAAAAACTGGAAAAAGAGAAGGGGACTCTTTGGTCACAATTTTATATGCGCCTATACTTTTCACTAAAATGCACCCCCGAAAACCCCCATCCTCGGTAACGACACTGAAAGCACAGTTTTTGTTGAAAGGGCCGTGGTCTGTGGTAAGGAGTCTGTCTCCTGGAGGATTGTCTCTGCGGCGGTCAAAGTTTTTTCTTTATTATTGAGAGAGACCTCCAGATGCTTCTCCTGGCTAATTCCAAGGAGTATGCACAGGGCGAGAAGTCGACTACAAGATGACGGCGTATGTGAAAATTTACTTTTTGATCCAGCATATCATGACAAAAGTCATTCCGAAAGCATAAATCCACGCATAATCGACCTCAAAGAATCCATCGATCACATTATTATTTTATATGTAATCGATAATCATGAATTTCGTCAGAAATATCGATTTTTGAAATATCGATTTTGCACTGATCAAATGGTGACCATTAGCTAGAGCATCATTTATTGTTTAGGAAAACACGTCGCTATGCCTTCTGGAGTCTCATTGATGACAAAAAATCTGTGATTCCAAATCATCTACTGAAGAATAGGAAAACTGGATTTTTTTCAAATTTTGAAATACACGCGATCGGTGCAATAACCATGTTTTCTGGGACATCTGAGCATGCTGATTCCAAAAATCCCATTTACTTTTTCGTGCGATCGATATTCAGGGATTTGATCAAAATTATCGATTTCCGATAGCGAGGTCATAGCTTGATTTTGACAACGCCAATCGATTCCCGGTGATCAACTGGCCAGGAAAATATGCATATATGCCATATTCATCTCAATTCCTCGCATAAATATCACTGATAAGATTACATGCTGAGGCATACCGTAGATACTCTATTAATTCCCCGGGGAATTAATTTTTCGATTGGCCCTTAGGGAGTGAATTAATCGAGAGGGGGAATTAATCGTGAGCAAAAAAACAATGGTTAAGGATAGGAATTTGCTTTTTTCGAGGGGTCCTGGAGGAGGGGAATTATTCGAGGGAGGGTTCAATCAAAGTTTCAAAATCGGTAATTTACGTGATCATTGCACCACTGAAAGCATGTTTTCTAGGATAGGTTAACATGCTAATCATCACCACGTTATTGGGTTTGCTCTACGATGCGTGTTTCCAACGTTGATCAGACATATCGATTTCTGATATATCGATTGCTGGTCGATACAGCACCAGGTGATAAAACGTGATCGATTATACCGGAGAAACTCCTTGCCTGCTGTCTATCGATTAATGTTTCGGCAAAAGAAGCAATTTGAAAGATTTTTATATCAATTCCTCAAAACGTGTAGCATGAGGCAGGGGTACTGTAACCGCCCTGCGGTCAAACATGTAAGATTTTCAGCACAGGAGGAAAAAGTCCATTTTCTCAACAGGAAGAAAATGACGGTCAGCTCCTTTTGTCACTCAATCCTGGAACACTGATGAGGGCAGTGTACTTGTAGGCGTTTGCATGCGAAGAGAAATGCGATTTTGTAAAGTAAGGAAGCATCGTTTTTGGCTGAACTTGCCCCAAGCATAGTGGACGTATAGGGCTATCAGCACACGAGATATATTTGGGTAGTCGCACTATTTGGTGTCCGATCCAAACCGATATGTGATAATTTTGGCCCTGTGGAACCATGGGGTTCACCCACAGTATGGCCCATAACTCCAGAATAGCTGGTCAGATTCTAGGGAAATTTAGGGAAACGTATTGTTCACATATTGGGTAATCATTGGACAAACGTTCATTAGGTTTGCTAATACAACGGAAGGTATGATCATTCAAATGCAGGCAAGCCAAAAAGTCATTTCCTTTGAAAAAGATGCGATATTTCAACAGCCTGCGCAGCTGGAACCATGAGGTTTCGTGCAAAAAGGAAGTGACCACCGTGATCAGCATGAAAAACTGTATAAAATATGTGAAAATGAGGGGTGGTTAATTTTTAAATGATACCCACCTGGGTGAATGCACTGGGAACGTCACTCTTAACTAAAAGAAGAATAAACACATGGGGTTTTATGAAGCCTCTCTTGTTCTATGAACGCGATTTGGCATGCACCCTATCAGGCCGCTTTTGCATTGGGAGAGGTAAATGAAATTCGATGCAGGTGCATATAAAGCCTTACGCAATAAAGCACAGTTGGTACAGTGGTGACTAGCTGCGACGAAATGAAGCTGGTGATAAAAATTTCTGCACTCTCCTGTGCAATATTTTGCATCATCTGGTATACATATGATGCGAATGAAGATCAACATATTCCTCAAGATTTTGGTGCAGGAGCGACCTCAGAATACAGGTTCACCATGGAAATATCCAATCGTGATCACGAAGTGATGGTTTCAGTAAAGTCTAGCAAAAAGGTAAATTGGAGCATAATCTGCTGATTTGCGGTTTTAGATAAATAAATTGCAGGAAAAAGTGAAGATCACAATTTCAAATGTCGCCTACCATGCAGGACAGCAATCGATCCTGATCACAATCGATCCTGACCCTAGAAAAACACCAAATCAGGTCATTATCTGCATCGCTTTCTGCACCATATTGATTCTGATGATATGGTATGGTTACCAGAGTCAACAATCTTGCGCCAGGTCGCCTGCTGATGCTGATCCGGACACTGACAATGGCAGCGGAATTTCAATACGTGACGCGAGACAAGAAAATCCATTGCCACACGTGGATAATGATGAAATGTCATCACGATACGTCGAGATCAACCGTGTGATCAGCTTCAACAGCGATTCAACTAGTGCTGAATCAATTGATCACTTGCGAATTGATATCGATCGCGAGATTGGACGTGGTGCTTTTGGAAAGGTGTACGAAGGGAATTTGGTGATGAAGAATGGTGATCGTAAATATGTTGCTGTAAAGTTTCCTAAAGGTACTGTATGCTGGGCTTACTGTAGCTATATAAAAGCTTCAGAGTCTTTCAGGCAACCGTTCTATGGACAAGTGCTGGTTTCAGAACGAATTGAACGTCATGAAATACGTTGGGCACCATATAAATATAGTCTTCCTATTAGCTTCGATGAAATGGGATGAGAAATGTGGTGCTGTGATTGAATTAGCCGAATTCAAAATCTTTGAAGACGTATCTACAATCAAGATTTGAACAATTCGCGTTCTTTGAACACAGTACTACCTTCAGATCAGCAATTGTAAGATCAATTAGAATTTTTGCCAACTCTCTGTTTTCTTTAGACGCATTTCATAAATTATGCAAAGAGTGGCAGCACATCGGCGTACATAAGCCCACTGGTGGATGTCATAAGCGAGTTGGACCTGATATTTTTCGCATTCCAAATTTCGAATGGGTTGGAGTATTTGGCTTCGAAGCAAATTCTTCATGGTGACATCGCATTGCGCAATATGTTGCTCAACGAACGATTCGTGGTCAAGGTCTGCGATTTCGGTTTGGCCCAGCGCCTTGGGCAGGGTGAACGTATCCAGCAGAAGAAGATACCGTTCAAATGGATCGCTCCAGAAGCCTTGGAAGGGAATTGCAGTCTGGAATCTGATGTATGGTCGTTCGGCATCGTCCTATGGGAGATCATGACATTTGGAACTGAACCTTATCAAGGCTATACAGGCTCCGGCTTGACGCGTTTTCTGAACAGTGGCAAACGGTTGAATCCGCCTCAGCACTGCCCAATTGCTGTGTAAGAGATCATACCCACATTTTTACAGTGATATTCACAGATGTTCAGTACTTCAGGCGCAATTTGATGCGAATGTGCTGGTCAAGCAGGAAACAAGACCGTCCTACTTTTGAGCACTGCAAATCGGTCTTGACGGACGCCGCTCGTTCGATTGGCACAAATGTATGGGATGAAGCTGTGAAGGCTTTCGATATTTTATCCCATACAATAACCGATCATGATATTGAATAGCTGTAGGATGGAGATTGGCGATTTCTACCTCAAATAGGTCATTAAAAGTGTATATTTTTTAATCGAGCACCAACACAAATGCTTATTTGCATTTTCAATCGATCCTTTTCTAGAATATATCGAAATCAGTGACTCCAGTGAAATATAAATTGGCTGCGCTTATATCCATTGAATTTTTTATCTGCACGAATATTTTTCCTTTGTTATAAATGCAGTTTTCGATCCTTTGATACGCTATGCAATCTTCATTATTTTTCAAATATGAAAAGATGTAATAGGTATCTCTGATACTGGCCATAGACATACCTCATTTGTAAAAATAGCCCAATTAATCGTCTTTTTACTTCGATCTGACAACCAACTATTATGTGGTCTGCAGAGTAACAGTTGAAATAATACCCATGCATGTTGTTAGCAATTTGGGCAACGTTACTGCCTCTAACTGAAAGATGTGATGCACCACGTTTTCCTTATGATAGCAAGGGTAAACAGGTCTGCATTTTACCTGTATGAAGGTAAACATGCAGTTTTATCTTCTGTTTTTATCAACAGAACAAAGTTTATTGCCGAGAAGGAAAATGGCACGACTACGGCCCGTTTGTCCAGCTGACTGATAACTGATACGGTGTAAACAGAAACCAGCCACTTTCCTGAATGCGAGGCTCTGCGTGATAATAATGCGACCAGTTCCAACAACTGAGCTTCCATGAAGCTGATTGCCTGGATTGTAATTGTGAATCAACATTTCCTAACTGGGGTGTGATAACAAAGTGGCTTGTGTATAAAACCGCTATCATCATCTCTTCCGACTGCACTTGTGTTATCACGCGATTGTGAATAGAAGGCTATTTGTTTGCACATTTTTGAAGAGATCATGGCTTGTATTCAGTTCGGAATAAACGCTACGTCCATGGTGAGTTTTTGGTCCTGTTATTGTCACCTTTTGAACAAGCATAATTCAAATTTAGCATCCATTGCCTGAGTTCGAGCAACGCCTTAAAAGCTGGGTGAACAAGAAGATAGATTTGGAAATCCAGATCGCTCTACTGGCAATAAAAAGTTTTCAAGAACCCAAGACCGTTGATCCAGCTGAATCAGCTGCTAAAAAGAATAAGTCAACCGGTGCTGCATGCAAAGGACAGACATCAGCACCTGCTATGGATGTTGACGTTCCAAAACTGGAGAAATGGAAATCGATTTTGAATCACGAAGATATAAAGCCTGATTTTATTGATCTTTTGAAAACGTATGCGACCAGCTAATCAGGCATTTGGCAGCTAATGCGCTCGCTAATCCATTTTAGCCTTTGTGAACTGAAAGCAGAATTGAAGGTGTTGAAAACTGTACGGACTACAGAGGAACAGCAGAAGATTCTGGATCTGGATAGAATCATAGAGGTGTACGTGAGTTTTCATATGAAAAATTCGTGCAATTTGGCAAAGAGATGGCCATCTGTTTCAGTAACTCGATCATGGTCGTCCAACATATTCCACTGATCATACACGAGAACGCTTTCAAGCATGGACTAGTCGCAATGATCTGCGCATTGGGATTTGAGGAAACTGACACTGAGATTCCAGAAATTTTTCCACAGTTGATCATGTAAGCAGTGACGGCCTGATACTTGACAGTTTGACACTGATCGTTGCAGCGAGGATGACAAGACTCAAGATACACATGGCTACCGACTGGAGGCTGAGAGAAATAAGATTTCTTTCATCCCACAAGATTGGTGCATTGATCAACAGGATCATGTTAAAAAACGAAAAGATATCGGTTTCACATGGATTCACATGGCGGAGCTTCCTGTTGTAAGTTAGCTTGCATTTGATAATAATTACTTTTTCAGTACTCGATCCTGGCATACAATATATGTCAGCATTTTTAGTCAATATACAAAAAAGAAAGATCATTGGTCACATCGAAGAAACCATCGTTGAAAATTGGAAATAAATTGAACTGGGAAGGAGCCTTTCAGATTCTCTTTGTTAATGGAAAAACTAATTTTGTCCAAGTAACTTGAGAGGTTATGTATGGTTTGTTTAGTATCGTATCACGCAGACTCTTCTATCAGAGCCGGACCCTGCCATTCGAAGTGGTGGACCAATTATGCAAATCAGAAATTTAGGAAGTGGGGTGATCAGACTTGGAGAAGCGCTTATTACATGGAGACGCTCATAAATACAAAATTTGATCAAACCCCAACAAAAGACGAGGCACGATGAGGCTTGTTTCTAATAACTCCGATCTGGAGTAAGACAAAGCATATTTTTAGCAAGCTAACAATAACGTTCGTGTTCATGAGGTCAAAAGCACAGGACAGCGTATGCGGAATGGTGCAAATCTGATAAAAGTGCTGAACAGTTATTTCCTTCATTTCACTGGAGCTACAAGCGGTTTGAACGAACCTCATATGCAATCATTGGAAAGGCTTCTCGTTGCAAAATGCGCTACCCATGAAAAGGAAATAATTTACGTACGTAAAAAATCTTACGAGGCCTGACAGTGAGTACTCGCTGCATTTTCAGTTTAATTACAAATCCTATTTCTGGATGTATTTCTGGCGATGTATTTCATACATAAAGCTTACTGTATTCCTTTGGCCGAAAGGGTAAGAAAGCTTTGACAGTTAGCAGAAGTACATTTTATCATACAGTCCATGCTCAACCACCTTGTAATAAAAATTTAACTCTTTATGTGCTAATATTGTAAGCCATGTCTAATTCCAGTTACGAATACTGTTTTACATCACTCAACGATACCGAAGCGTTGTTGTACAGGAATCGAAAAGATCCAACAATGCTTCTTCGCTTTCAACAAAGTGGACTGAACTTAGGCAACCTCTCGATTAGTTTCAGTTATTTTGGTAAGCCCATTTGCATTGCAAGATAATTTTGATTTTGCCGCTTACATTTATAGATGGTACTAACTTTTACATAACCAATTGCAATTTACAAGATTGCGGCTCCAGTGATAAAACGACAATTTATCGCTTTGCTGATACGGCTCGGCTGTTTTTGAAAGAAAATAATGAAGGCGGAACAGCTAAACATTTGAACGAAAAGCCGTTGCGAGATTTTGTCTTGTACGGCCATGAAGAAGGCGTTTACAATTATTACAAGAACAAGCACCACTTCTTTGGTCAGGAAGAGAAAAGCATTGAAATTTGTACCAAGAAGAGCAAACAGAAATACTGCCGTGTCAAATGGAATTTCGATATCGAGTTAGTATATCACCAACTGCACACGGAATCAATGAGTACCAGAAAAAAGTTTTTTTTCAGAGTTGCCCAGCTTAGCAATGCAAAATCAATGGAACTGATTGATTTGATCGGGGAGATTGAAAGAGACAAACCATACCTAAAGTGGGAAACGAAAAAATGCACCGCCCTGACTAATTCAGTGTCAAAGTTAGTTCCAAGGAAAGAAAGGCAGCATTACAATCAAGTTTTGCAGTCTAATCACCGACCCAACTGTTCAGCAAACACAAACAAACGGTTCAACATCACCAGTCGCCAGAATGGCTTATTTTTTGCAAGGTGATAGCCTCGCTGCAGTAATATCGAATTATTTGTAAGTGAATGCATAACGCTGCTATTAATTATCACAGTCAGAATATTGATTTAGTCAGATATTGCAAAGGGACCCTACCGTTGATCTGACAAGGGAAGCTACCTAGGTGTCCTATCGCTATCGCGGCCAAATTCTCAGGAAATGTAGAGCCGGTCATTGGGAATT
>JAQIWJ010001164.1:0-12909 GCA_034695185.1 Discolaimus major
CTTTCATTGATCTTCATCAGATAATATTGATTATTTACTGGATTTATCGAATTTCAAAGAAGGCGAAACCTAACTGAAATATTTGCATTGTAGAAGCTTTTCTAACCTTTTTCAAACATCACAATTTTGATGACCTGATTTACCATTTGTCAGCAAATTTCAGCATACCTGCGTTCCATTACAGGGTCCATGCTATTTCTGCATACGAAATGCTAAATTTCATGATTAATTTCTGTGCAAGCGTGAATTTGACACTAATTATGTCACCTCGGAAAGACACGATGAAAATTCGCATACCTTTTTGCAATATAAGACCCTGTTGGTCTTTTCAACAATGATAAGAATATTTTATGACGAAGGATGCAAAAACTGAATGAGGTTGCCACAAATTTTGCGCCAGGAAATGCTGCAGATTTTGAGCACAATCAGAATGATTGCAAAAATGGATTCTTTGAGAAAAGTAACGACTGTTTTGCAATGCAACTTTTCTATCCACATTTATGCATCATGCAAGCCTTGAAAATTCTGTCAAAAATGGTGCTCGTCTTCAATGTAAAATTAGCAATGCTTCCAGATGTAAGCCTTCATTAGCCAATGAACTCATGTATATGATCTAGACTACATAAAATCAATCAGGCCATCATTGATCAATAATCATATGGGCAGCCGTTATCAGCTTCATTTGCGGCGGTGATTTGTTCCTGATTTGCCCAATGGGAGGCTGAAAATGTATTCATTCAATTCTAAACGACTGAAAACGAGAATGTGAAGATTCATATTTGAGGGTTCAATGTTTCTTGAAAAGCAGTATGTTTCAATACATTAGTGGTAATATTCTCTAGACCAGTATATGAATGGCACATTTCAAATTTTGATGCACGCAAAACTGGTCAAGCGCGATCGACGAAATTGATTTATATGTACTCACAAATTTTCATACACCTCAGCCATGTTTTCTCCCTCATCTATCTGACCATATTGGCATTGACGATAAGTTGAATACGCATCCTAAAATCGTCGTCACTAATTCACGTATCCACAAATCACTGATTTTATGATCATTACCCTCATTATGGCGTGTAATTTCATCAATGAACTGACGTAAGCTTGGCCGCAGCTTACTGTAGAATCACTACGTTTACCCCAACTGCTTGAGAATGTCAATTGACCATGAATATTGAATGCATTCATAAGAATGACCAATGCGATGATTGGGATGGCAGATTGTGAATGCATTTTCTGATGATGCCTAAATTTGGTATGACTGATTTTATTGATTGATCAGGTGATAGTGGTGAGGGCAATGGAGGCTAGGTAGAACAGTGATGGAGACCCATGTGGGCGTCCAATTTTGAACGATTTTATGGATTTTGAATGATTTATATTATTTTGATGACCATGCGATAGCAATAAAAAATCCAAGCATGCTTGCATTCATAAAGCCAAATAGCATCATCAAAAATGTTTCCACACGTTGCTTTCAGCCAAAATGCTGATGGTTCATTTTGCATACAAAATCCAACGGAGGATTCAACTCAGTGATACCATGAAAATTTGACCTGATAGCATAGGATTTTCAAGAAAAAATACCAATATCATATTAGCTGACACCAGATACCTGTCCTGGACATAGGTCAGCATACAGTTGCAGTATGTCAGGCCCAATCGGAAGCTAGTTGCAAAAATTGAGAAATAAATCAAGGCCTTCTTCGGCCACATACAATAAATTCAGACAAGCCGTTTTTGACTCGTCTATCTCATAGACGTCAAATATAAGCATTGAATCGGAACAGTCGAGCAAAAAATTTGCATATCCTCGCTTTCATCAATGCGGTTCATGAATGGCAAAAAGAGCCGGCAGCTAGGTACTTTTCCGAAAAGGCCTTGTATTCTAGGAATTATTCATGAACCCGTGAGATTAGGTGACAATCAAAAAAAAGCAGCTTTTCAAACCAGATTTAATCAACCGACGAAAATCTCACGCCCCTTCCCCCTCTAATAAAGATTCGCTAATCCGAATTCCGCCTTCGAGCCAATCCCAGCCAAGAAATCGGAACATGAACGAAAAGCCTATTTTCAATGGTCCTTTTCGAGAATTTCGCCTTCACAATTTTTCAGTGCTGAAGTGGAAGTTTCGAATCAAGCAAGGGCCAAGACTCGGGGCAGGGGCAAACTGAGCCTTACGTAATTGGCTTAAATTTGCCTTGTGCCGTTTCCTAAAAATTTTCGCATGAACATAAAGAAAACCTCGCGGGCATGGTTCGTTATCGACTATTTTCTAAAGGAAAATACGCGTGTTGGATGGAGTGCAGACATGAGAATTCTACATCTGCTATTCAACACGCAATCATCAGGGGGCGGGTTCCTGAGAAAATTTCATGACATTTCATGTAAGGAAGAAAGCTGGGGAAGTTTTGCTGAAATTTTTATGCGTATACTTTTCATTATTGCGTGTTTTTTGGTACTTCGAATTGCATGTGCATGTCCCGATCATGGCACCCGCCCCTAATATGATACGAATTTCGGCTGGCCGAAATTCGTATCATATTACGGGCGGGTGCCATGCAGCATGGCTTGGCATGGTGATGCTGAATTCTGCTTTCATATACTGGCCTGTCGAAATGCGTTTCAATCAACCGCAATAATACTCCATATCAGAAAATATGGAAATAATGATCACGTGCTATTGGATCAGACGAATTCTCCTGGAAAATTACTAAATACTATTCCTGATCATCATGATCAGCTGGTACTAATCACTGAATAGAGCAACTTATTATGCCAAATTGGCACCGCTCAATTTGTTGCGTGCATGTTCCATGGATTTTTGAATGCAGGATTAACAGATCTAAATTTATTACAATTGACCATGCATCCACCTCTATTTTTTCCAATCATATCCTACTGTAAGCCTTCATTTCCATGCAAATTTTATCACTGCACCACAAAAAAGCCAATCAATGGCTTCAAATCCTCATTTCTATTTCAATATGCAAAAATCATAATCACATTCTTGCACCGACACTTCTACTTCGTACGTGCCCTCTCCTTTGCGAGAGTTTCGGAGTTTTCGGCACAGTTGGATTAGATGGAATCCAAGGCGGTCGAAAAACGCCGTTTTGCATTTGCTGACCAATCACAGGCGATCTGGCCATTGTGGGCGATGGGCTGATGGCCAGCATGGCCTTATCCACACGTTCTCGTTCTTTCCTCTCGAGCCATATTTCGAATCGCCTTTGGGCTTCCATATCACGTTCGATTTGCGATGTGAATATTTCTTCTTGGTGTTGACGGTCGGCTTTCTTCAGGAGGCGGAGAATGCTTGTGATTTCTGTGTCTTTTTTACGTTTCCTGCAATGGAAATGGACAGAACTGCATGAAGCAGTGGATGGTGGGTGGCTGGGCTGATGATCTGATCAGCTTGAGCAGATTTTAATTTCTTATGATGACAAGGAAGTTGGAGGTGTGGATTGGTCTCTCCAGCTTTCACTGGCTTTTATATTTGTGTAAATAAGCATCATTATGCAGCCCCTTCGCAATGCGTTGATTTGCAGCAAATTGTATGAAGCAGATTTTTGAATTGTAGAATGCACCCACCATTCTTCGAACACTTTGACAGAATCCACACGTTTCTGCTTTTCCTCTTGCTTTTTCTTCTCCAGTTTCTCCGATTCCGATTTCCGCCTTTCCCTCACAGCAGTTTTGATCACTTCATCTTTAGTGGTTTTCCAACTTTGGAACATCTGAAACATGTATGCAAATGCGATGTGCTTGGAGATGATTCAAAAGGGTCATTTCAGGAGATGCTTGGTGGACAGAGCTGATTACTTAGCCGAATATCCAGCAAATGTAAAGCACAGAAATGCAAGAATTTTGTACACAATTGGTATTAGCAATGCGGTCGCTTATCAGTAACCGATCCAACTTCAAATACAGTACTGATCGTGATTCCCAAGGCTCAAGCTATGGAAATCATCGCAATTTGCCAGTATTGGCTGCATCATTTAAAATTGCGCAGTTTTTGCATCAGAATTGGATGCTTGCAGCATCAAGCGGTTCACATGCTAACTGATTTTTATCTTTGCAAAAACTTGGTTGAATGAAAATTTTGGACTAATAGCCGCTTGATCAGATTGGGTGGTATTGCTCTGAAGCTAAGTCTTATCCAAAACTTGCATCATCAATCCATGTGCATCTACCTTTTCAGCATCCTTTATCTTTTCCTCACGTTTTTGCTTCTCCTGTTTTTCCTTTTCAAGCAATTTCCGTCGATGAGCTTTCAACTGCTTCTTGAGCTTATCATCTTGCGTCTTTTTCCAACTATTGTAAGTGACCAATGCTTCTTGACGTTTAATTTCTTTCTGCTGAATCAAATTTGGGCGTGTCACTCTGTGAAATTGTAAAAATCAACAGCTGACCTTCTGTTTTTCCAGTTCAGCCTCTTTTTTACGCCATTCATCTTGCTTCCGTTTTTGCATAAGCTCTTCTTTCTTATTCAGCCAATCCTGATGTAATAAATCACTGATCGATCAGTGATCAGTCAGGATAGCATTGCAGTAGTACCTGATACGCTGATTTTCTCATTGCTTTCGAATCATGCATATTCATCAATGATACGGATGTGACTGGACGTTTGTAAAGTGATTTCTTCATTGAATCTTTGGAATCAGATCTGAAATAGATAATTCCTGATCACAGGCGGCAATCCTGTAGCCGTGATCAATTTGATGTGATGCTAATATGTCATTTTGCCTTGCCATCATGGATAACTGCTGCTCGCAAAAGTGACTATAAATTTGATCAGATAAAGAATGATCAAAATTATCGATTTAGGAACACTGATTTTTGATAAGCATGAGCATGAGATTCAGTATGGCCAATTTGTCAGATAAATGTTCGCATGTCATCATTGGCCTCATTGGGCATGTGCCATTTTCATACGCTGTACTTCACAGCATGTGAAATGGCTACCTCGACCACTGGTCAAGGACTGCCATTTCATTCGTATAATTTATTTTGCGGTGATTTTCATGAATTGCCATGATGAATTGTTTTCATCCTATCGCGATTGGAAAATACTGACTTCGAGATCCATAAATACCCTTACTGAACCATCAAGTGCCAGTCGTGTATTTTTACCTTGCTACAGCATTCGGATGCCAGCTGACGTTTTCAGAAAT
The DNA here is from genome assembly GCA_034695185.1 of Discolaimus major. NCBI lineage: Eukaryota > Metazoa > Nematoda > Enoplea > Dorylaimida > Qudsianematidae > Discolaimus > Discolaimus major. Next base: position 5,181 of record JAQIWJ010001164.1, read on the forward strand.
TTCACCAATGCGCTGTTCATTTTTCCAATTTTCAAGCCTACTCGCATCGACTTCATCCACATTTTCAAAATTTCTGGTCACTGATCCACGTCTGGACATTGGCATTTGGTTACTACTTGATCTGCTTCTTATTTTTCCCATGACTCTTGGTGACTCTTCATGGGAGTATCTGTGATTTGTGATCATTTTTGGCGAATCCAATTGGCTTGAATGCCTTGGCACAGGTGAAGCTGGTTCAGCTTCATGGCTCTGGCTCTGATCACGACTCTGATCATGATCATGATCATCCAAATGATCATCCCCAGTATCCTTGGACCATATCCTTCTTTTACCAACAGATTCAGCACAACTATCTTGTCGACTACCCAATAACGAAGACCGTCTCATACCAGGCGATTGATCTGGTGATTCTTGTGGCTGATCAGTATGGATCATACCGATCGATTGTTGTGATCCTCTTCTGGATCCGTATGAACGCACGCTATTTGTCACAGCCGATTGGACAGCATCCATACTCAATGTATCTGCATAATTTTGAAGGGAATTTTTATGACTGATCAATGGTGAATCGACCGATTCGGAGATCGGTGAATGCTGATCATGTTGATCAGGTGTAGAATGACCGGAATTCTGTTTTATGCCGAGAAGTTTATCCAATGTGGATTGAAGGCTTCTCTGTCGAGTGGAACTTCTCCTCCTGAAATTTTGCCAGATGAGGCATAAAATAATCACTGATCACCTTTGCATACCTGGATGCAGTGGTAATGTTTTCATCCGGATTCCCATCCATGATGTGAATTATAATCCGAAAATCAGCTTTTGATCCTCAGAACATTGGCTGACTTGGAAAAGTATAGAAAATCCATGATTCATGTCCCATGTTTTGGATTGTCTCTATGGAGACATGTACATAAAAGGCCAAATATGGAATGTGCCATGACGTTCTCACGTTTCTGGCTGTTTGCCAAGCAAATCGATTTTATGAAATCAGTGATCATAACACAGGCAATGTGCTTGATTTTCACACTGCAGGCTGTAAAATGAGCAAAATAATGCATGCGGATTTAGATTCGACAAAGGCTGGTCTGGGATCGAGATGCTTCAAAACGGGTTAATATGAGTGCGTGATGATTGCCTAGGCTAATATCGATTTCGTCATTGGTCTACAAATTATCATTGCAAAGTTCGAACCTTGTGATCAGTGTGACTTTTATGGTCATGATCGCATGACCAAATTGCAAGGAAATTCCTTGACCATGCATTCCTATATGCTACAATTTCTTCAGTACTTTACTCTCTGACTGACCTAAAAATAGCCTACTCTAAAACACGCTGCAAATCAGCTCAGATTCGAGCATGACTGTCCAGCTAAATATGAAAATCCGTTACAACAGAAAGCTGTTTTATCGATTTTTGCAATCATGTTCACAAGGTATGATCATAAATCGACTTTTCGTATAATGACGATTGTAGACTGCTAAAAGTGCATTCCATCACTTTGGAACATTTTTTCAAGATTGCGCAATTTCATGTTGCAGGAAGGCTGGAAATGCGTAATTTTCACTTTACCAGAATTTACGAAATCTAGCCAATCAAATGCTGAATTTCCTATTCAGCACTCCAGTCATGCATGCTTCCATTAGAAATCCTATCATACTTTATCCAAATCATGCATCAATCAATTTTCGTTTCCATAGATGGTCGTTACGGCCATTGGAAGCAGGTTAGCATTGTTGCTAGGAAATTATCCAGCTCCCAATATGCCCATTTTCCGAAATGTACTGGAGTTTTACATCGGACACTGGGTGCTTTGATCAAGATGAGCTTGATAAAATCCAAGAAGCTTCTCGGATGTCCGATTATTTTCGATCGAGGCACTAGATCATTGATTTTGGTGCTGCTATTACAAATGATCAGCAGTATTTGCACCAGTGCACCGTTGGGTGATGCCAGAAACGAGACTGATTATTCGAGTGGGCACGAGGAAATGGGTTGGGAAAATCCAAGTGAGTCTTGAAATGCTTGGAAAATTGACGAGGCTGATGGTCTGAGCATGGCCATTCTGACCATGATCGCTTCCTTGAAGCAATCGATAAATGCGATCATGCCAAACTGATTTGCATCACATGCGCTTTGATGTTACAAATGATGCTTATAATCACTCAGCAACAGTCCAGCGCGATTTTTCAGCCAATTCATCAATATCGGCCACTCAAACTATGCAAAATCTGTTGAGCAGAATTCCTGGCAATTGCAAAACCAGCCCGTTGGAATTCGATTGCGGCGATGGTTTATGCATTCCAATAAAGAAATGGCGCGATTGCCATGCGGATTGTCCAACTGGTATTGATGAGGGTGAGATTATCTCAGTGATCATTTCCGGCAGTCAAGAATGCTTGCACTCACGCAAATGCACGCATTGCGCAATCCGGCCAGCGGTTACAGTACGCCATCTGCTCGCAGAATCAGTGATGTCATAATTGCGCAATATTGAGAAATGAAAAATTGAAATCCATCGATTTCAGAATGCTGGGCTAATCAAGTCCGATGCGACGGATGCAAATGCGTCGATCCGACAGATGAAGATACAATGTGTAGACGACATTGACATGATTTTCAAACGCAGATTCAATCACCAAAAATGTATCGCCCGATGGGATTTCAATCAAAATCTCCACTAATAAACTGATTTTATCGATTTCTTCAGAAAAATGGAACAAAAAATCCATCTGACACAAAGGAATGATCACTTCGAAGGCACAAAAAAAACATTCCGAATACTCTGTATCATTTGCACTTGAATACGGATCAAAAAAATCCTGATCAAAAAATCCTGATCATTAAAACTGCATTTAACGGCCAAAATCGGCATCAAAATCGAACAAAGCTCAATAAACATGAACCAAAAAGAAAATCGTCACAATTTTAAAACTTGTCTCAACAAAAAAAAAGCACCTGACTCGAATGAACGAAAAAAATTTAAACTTTTGGAATGACTTACGCTCAGAAAAAACGACTCAAAAAATTTACCCAATTCATCTTCACCCAATTTCACCTTGATTCCCTTTGAACTCCTCCAATCTCATTCGTGCTTGAAACGATCACCACCCGATGGACGACGTTTCGGCGATTTCAATTGATCAGCAGTGGTCGGAGTGCTCTGAAAACAGGCAGTGGGTCAATGCAAGATCATTGATAATGCTGTTCCTATCACTGCATTGAACTGATGCAAATTCTACTGATTCTATGCCTGCCGATATGATAAATGAATCTACTTACCCTCAATTTGGTAGTTCCGAAACGCGTCATCGAGAACGATCCGACGGTGAATTGCAAATCATTCGGAGAACGCAATTCGAACGACGGCGTAGCTGGACCGGCCGCAATAGGTCCCGGAGTTCCTGGCGTAGAAGCGACCGGAGTCATAGCACCACTCGTAGAACCGCGTTTCCCATTGGCCATCGGATCGCCGACCATAGCCGTCAATGGTTGTTGTTGCAACGACAGACGCAATTGACCCAAACTTCCCGCATCGGCTGGACCATTCGTACCAATCGGAGCGGGCGATAATAAGCGATTCAATACGGTATTGCTTGTATCTCGAGCACTGTACAGCATAATCATCGTTCCGCATTGACCAACGCGATACGAAACGTCGCCCGGATTCACCCAAATGGTCAATTCAGCTGAAAACGAATCCGATTTCACTACCGGATCAATATAAAATGAAGATTAATCTACTTACTCGGCAAATGCTTGGTAATCTCCTCCAATTCCAATCCAACCGTACTGGCCGCCACCGAAATCAACGCATCCACTTGATTGTCCACGTTCACGTGAATACAACGAACATTCGCATCTGCAAAATTCAGTATACGCCATCTTTGTCGAACTTCTCGATAAGAAAATCACTTACTGCGATGCGGATCAGCCGGATACCAACCCGGAGTGAATTTTTGCACCAAGAAATTGGCCAATTGTTCCGCGAATAAATTCACCTTTCGACGTGGCAGTTTGTTGTACAAGAAATTGGTCAAGAATCCCATGCACGCTTGAATTTCGGAATACATCCTCGGATCGATTTATTAGTTCAGAATCGTTGTCGGATGAGCAGATCGATATTCGCTTGGAGACCGGGATTCGAAATCGTCTTGAGATTGCACCTAGAAAGAATCAGGTATTTTCATTCACATCAGAATCCAATCAATTCATAAGATAATTGCGCAATAACGCATTCCAGCAAATATGCAAGACAGGTATTCAAGCGCGTATTTTAATTCAGAAAACACATAATTCTACTTATCAAGTCGAAGTAAAGCACAAAGATTACCGAAGCAATCTGAAGAATATTCTCAATTCACCGCAATCAATCGGAATTCCGAAGCCGCTTCTCGCGTCGTTGTTTCCAAAATAAATTAATCATTGCGAAAATACACGACGAATGGATTGGAAAGCATAACATCGAACGTCAATGCCGGGATATGAAATAACGCATTTACATTATTGACCTCGCCATCGCCCAGAATGAAGATCACTTCCTGAAACCAATTTGCGATAAGATCATATGGAAAATGAACTAATCGTGAACTTACTGAGGGGATATGGCGACGCCATTGGAACCAGTCGTCTGCGGTGGTTGATTCTGCTGTTGCTGTTGGTCGACGGAAAAGCGACGGCAGTTTGCAAGCTTCGATTCCAATGCCTAAAAGAGAAATACCACTGTACATTCCAGTAGTACTGCGAAAAAGCATCTACTTACTCCAACTTTCCTTAGTAAATCTCCAACGATATTCAATGCGGATATTCTTGCGTTCGGCGTTAAATGGATTCCATTCACTGAAGCTGGGGAACCATAAACCGCGTCCGTTCCGTCAACGGAAAACGACTGGGACACTGAAAGAGATTCGATTGCGCAAAGAATACTATCGAAACAAATCATATTTACTCCTTGCAGGCGTCGTCATCGGCGATTGATCTCTGATAAGAGACGGTAGATTCCCATTCGCGATGATCGGGGAAGGTAATAAATGTGGCGTTGTTGAACCAGACGATGGAATTGATTGCAATCTCGGTGGTGGACCATCGCCGCCGGGACCAGGATACGGTTCGTGTCGTTCTTTGACTTTCAGTTCTTGCTTCAGATCGCGAGTCTCTTCTTTCAATCGTTGAACATATTCTCTCAGCGATTCCTTCTCGTCGAGCTCATTTTCCAGGAACGCATTACGTTCAATGGTTTCGTTTAATCGCTTCTCGAAATCTTCCAGCGAAACCAACGCTGCCCTGAAAGAAAAAGTGGCGAATTACAAGTTAACCGCATGATAATCAAGCTGCATACCTTTTTGCCCTTTCCAAATCATCGTTGATCTGCTCCAATTCCCGAATATAACGATGCATATCGTCCCGTTCCTGTTTGACGCGATTCAATTGAACTTCCAAACGATTCACTTGATCACAACTCTCGAATTGCAAAGCTTCTAATTTTGCCTGAAATAAAAGCAGGCTTGAAATCACGGCCAACTTTAGGTGCATTTTGCTGCTTACCTTTAAAGCTTCACATTCCATATTCAATTTCTGATTATTGGCTTGCAATTCTCGAGTTTTCTTCTCTTGTTGAACCAATTGAGCTTCCAGTTCGGCCTCTAATTCCTTGCTGTTCGTTTGAAAATCGCTGAAATCTTCTTGAACCGCTTCGAAGCTGAAAAATCAGACAGCTCATCAGTCAATTTCGCCATTTGACAGGCAAGATTTTCACAAACATTACAATAGAGAAAATATGACCTACTTTTGTTTATATTGTTCGGCCAAAGCTTTCCAATGTTCCAATTCCTTTTGTAATCTGGCTACGTCGCCAGACATCTTCTAATCACGACGAATATCCAATCGGGCGTTGGTCGTGGCGTTTTTCTAACGTAGACGTATGCAACCGTAATGCATACCCCTACTCGAAAATCGCCGAGCCCCGATATTTTTTCTCCAAGAAATGTAAAAATACACGAGACGATGAATAAAGGCCAATTACGGCAGCAAAAATCGATGAACGGTGATGAATATCGTCGATTTAATTTTTCGAACGTAAGGAGGGAGTCACCTGCTACGATAATGAATGACTTCGATGACACGAGATATATGAAGAACATAAAATGGGAGGAATTTCATTCATTTTCCGTTTTTCTGCCAGCCACGCACGTGAGCAGCCGGATGGTAACATTTTGATATAAGCAGTTCATGAAAAGCGAGTCAAATCAATTATGAAAACTACCGTATCCTAAATATACTGGCGTCACGACAAAATACCCTGTGCATAATATCCTCATACAAAAATATCTTTGTACATAATATCCTGAACATTATATCCTGCTGGTTTCGATAAGCGTAAAATTGCATTTAAACGTATTGCAGGGTTACTGTAGCATCCAATACGTCTGTACATCACTTCATTTCAGACAAAGACACCGTCCGTTGTCAATCATCCGGCCAAGCGTGGACGATGGTTATTTCAAACCGGACGCATACTTATTATACGCACCTTTGAAAACTGGTCAATCATGCGCGGATCCACAGCCAAGTCCAGAACCATGGCCACCAGAACCGTCGGAAATGACCCATTCGAAATCGGTCCCTGAACCGTCTCCTACATCAGCCGAAAAAGAAGAACCGATTTCTGATGACACCCTGTCGGCGGTCACATTACTGATCGGCTTTGATAACGAGATAGCTCATCAAACGCCTTGAAATCGTTCATTTGGAATCAGGCAATCACACGAATTCTTCAATATCCAAATGTGATGCATGGATTTCGAACGGATATTCCAATGATACCCATGCATATGGACATAAAGGCGGTTTTCGAAATAATTGTGATGGCAGTAGGTATAATTATTATGCATGCATTTCTGAGACTTTGGATCATCTGATTAGACGTTATAACCTGGGATAATGCAGTTTTTACCTCGAGTTTTTATACGTGAGTGCCATTGGGCTTTCTGTGATGATATATATATATGCTTGCATAAAATTTGATTCTGCCAAATATTGCCTTAGTGAATAAGCGGTTACAGTTACCATCAAAATAGGCATCATTTTTGTTGATCATTGAATGATCCAGAACGGTCGTAAATATATTCTATACAACCGATCCTGCCGCCCTACATCATGATCGTGTTTATTTTGATCGAAAATCGATTTTCCACAAATCGATAATCATGATCACACCTCCGATTATTGACGATAGATCGAATTTGACTGCACCAATCGATGCAGCATGGCTGATTTATCCAGAAAATATGCTCTGTTTATGAAACTTGCAACATTTTTCAGTACATGAAGAAGTTTGAAGATCGCTGTTCTGAAGGATCATAATCGATTTTATGAGTGATTGTGATGCGATCGATCATATTTTGGTATATCCCTTTATATAACGGATTAAGTCCTGCCGCCAGTTGGTCATGTCAAACCCGATTGATCTTACGTATTTCCAGAATTGATCAGTTTGATCACCTTATCGATTATTGGCGATACACAAAAACTGGTTGCACCAATCGATAGAGCATAACTAGTTTATGTAGGAAAAACTATTTTCATGTGATTTTTGCAATGAAGGTGAGTCTATGAATAGGTCCAAATAATCTTGAAAATAATCAATATTTTAGCCGTTGCAGGAGAACTGCCGCTAGATGGCACTGAGCGCGTCAAGGCCACCCGTAAGAAGCTCAGTCAGTGCTTCGTCGAA
>JAQIWJ010001165.1:0-12905 GCA_034695185.1 Discolaimus major
CAGAATTCCACGATTTTATTGGAAATTCGTGAATTTCTGCAAGTATTTCCTTTGATTTGGATAATTTCGTACGCTCATCGAATTCGCGTCATCGTCGAAAATGTCTTACGCTTATTTATTCAAGTACATCATTATCGGAGATACGGGTAAAAATTACTGCAATTTTCGGAAAATGTGGACAGCGGATTATTCCGCCCACGCATTTGCTTGGCCAGCAGAATAATTATGAATGATTTTTGCAGGAGTGGGCAAATCGTGCCTTCTACTTCAATTCACCGATAAACGATTTCAACCCGTTCACGATTTGACGATAGGTAAGCGTGATTTTTATTATTTATGGGTAAATGAGCAATGTGAATACATGATTCACGAAATGATCAGTTTTATTGTTGGCTAATGAAACCTAAATTTTCAGGCGTCGAATTCGGAGCTCGTATGATCACCATTGACGGGAAACAAATCAAGCTTCAGATTTGGGATACGGTAAGAATAAATCTCTCTTCAGAAGTTTTTATTCTAATGTCTGTTATTTTAGGCTGGTCAAGAATCGTTTCGTTCGATCACGCGTTCGTATTATCGTGGAGCGGCTGGAGCTTTGCTCGTCTACGATATCACTCGGTAAAGCTTTTCTTTTTCAAAAAATTGGCATATTGACATCCTTGAATTTTCAGGCGAGATACGTTCAATCATTTGACGTCGTGGTTGGAAGACGCCAGGCAGCATTCCAATTCGAATATGGTGATTATGTTGATCGGGAACAAAAGGTAAAACGTTCAAATTGTCATGCAATGGCACGTGTAGATTGATTTGCATATTTTAGCGATTTGGAAGCTCGACGAGAAGTGAAACGCGAAGAAGGAGAAGCATTCGCTCGCGAGCACGGTCTGGTATTCATGGAGACCTCGGCTAAAACGGCGGCCAACGTTGAGGAGGCATTCATCGACACGGCGAAGGAGATTTATCGAAAAATTCAAGAAGGCGTATTCGACGTGAACAATGAGGTAAATCCAAGGATATTGCTTCTTTTTCTGATACTGAAAGGGCATTTCATTTTAGGCGAACGGCATCAAGCTTGGTCCACAACATTCGCCGGGCAGTCCGAATGCGCAAGGAGGTTTGCCAGGAGCCGGTGGACAGTCGTCTGGATGCTGCTAGACGACATTGCATCAATCTCGATGGATCATGGGCGAGAGAAGATGGAGAAAGGCGAGAGGTGAGTTCTTATTGTTCATTTGTCTTTGTGGAGGCGTCAAAATTTTGCGGTTCCTTCTCTTTTGAATGTGGTAACTATTTTTGTGCTATGTATTGTAAATTCTTTTTGGGCTCTCCCGATCACATTCTTTTCGATCCTTTTTTGCATTCGTCTGTGCAAGGCAATTCCTCTTTTTTGAGAGAAGCGTATGTAATAGGTTTCCGGTCTTTTTTTATTAGTATACAAGATATAATTGGACGCAATGTGAATGTCTCTGGTCAGATTTTTTGGATGTATTTTTGGCGTTCAAGCCATCATGAGTAGAGAATAGGTTTCGTATTGTATTGAGGTTTTTTGTGTAAGATTTTAAGCAGGTTGCTTTTTTGAAAGTTGAAAATTCCATCTGAAGAACGTGGTAATATTCTTTTCATGTTAGAATTGATCTTTTGGCTGTATTAATGGGATAATAACGCTGATCAGATTGTGCGAATAGTAAATGGAAAGCATCATTTCAAAGTGTGATTGATATCTTGATCGATTGCGATCTTATCTTTGGTGAATGGTGTGATTGATTGTTGATTGTTCTTATTGTTTAGGGTTACGTCAACACTCGAGGAAATTCGGACATGTCAAAATCACCAGCATTATCGAAGAATTTGCTACAGATGAAAGTAAGATGTGATTGAATATTGGGCAGTGTCTAAATTGCGCAATCTATTTCAGTTCATGCAACGACGACATGGAGAAACGGTCGAGGAGAAAATCGAAGCCATTCAAAAAAAGGCGAAGAGGAAATCGGATGATCATCGATCTCGTCATGCCAGGTGAGCATTTTGATATTATGACTGATTAGCATCGCCATCCCTTATCAGCATTTGCTGATCATCCTCCTGGCGTGTCAGTCAATGAACCACGCATTTCAGGAAGCGTTATCGAATCGAATCGAGTTACGCGGCATTGGAGAAATACGAATTCGGTCGAATGTCATTCCAAGGTTTTAATCCGGAAGTCGAGGTAAGCCGAGAAACTTTCGTATTAGGAATCTGCATCGGATCATGTCCATGATCATGCAAGCATATCATTAGCATCTTTCCATGATAAGAAATTTACATGATTATTCTTTTCAGAGATGGATGAAACATTTCTCGGCGTTACGTGAAGAAGAAAATATCGCTACGCTCAATCGTGGTATGAAGAAAGACGTTACGGATGAAGAAGCTGCTGTCAGGTATGCAAATTTACCCCCCACCCCACCCCACCAATTCAAATCTGAAAGAATTGTATATGTCCACCGTTTCAGATTATCAAACGTGGCCAAAACGGTGGGTCGTATGTTCAAGAAGAAACGTGCACGTACGAATGAAACGTTGTCGGATGAAGAAGAAGCGGCGGAAGAAAGTACAAAGCCAAAGAAACGTCAATTCAAACGTCCTGATTAAGCCATGCGTACAATGTTTTTCTCCGATCTATGGATTATTGACATGAACTTTTCTTGTTAATGCTGGTACGACAATATACCATGGCAATTATTGATTCGGGAAGTTTCTTTGGAATATTTTTTCCACTCGGTCACTCATCCGAGACTCTTTCTTGCATATGTAATGAAATGTAATCTTCCGAGGAGAAGAATGGATTGAAAAATACCCAGAGGCATTTTAAAAGGAATGATTGAAACGATGCGATGAAGAGATTCTCCGCAATGATCACCCTGTTTAGTGAGGGATTGAGAAAACATTGTATATATGCCTATGTATGGATTTGGCTGTTGAATCCGGTGTATTCGTTTCAATACGAGAGAATGCTTTATAAGCAATTATTAGACGGATATGAGATTTTGGAAAGGCCGGTCGATAATAGCAGTATACCGGTGATTGTGAAAATGGGATTACTTTTACAGCAATTGATTGATGTGGTAATGAAAGCTTGGGCAGGGCCCCAACTGGGCCCCTGGACCCCCAAAGGGGGCCCAGAGAATCATGAATTTTCCCTCATAGGATGAAAAGAATCAAATCATAGAAACCAATATTTGGCAACAATTGGTACGCCTTTACCAACTCGATGTTCAGGTACATACAAAATTGCGCAATTTTCTAGCAATGGAATGATTATCGATTGAAATGGGATCCGGATAAATACGGCGGTATATCCGATCTCAGATTTCCAGTTGGGAAAATCTGGAAACCAGACGTCTTACTGTATAATAGGTAAAAAAAAGTGATCCCTTGCTGGGATTTGAACCGTGGGCTCATGGAAATGCTGCTGATGAGCATACTATCCATTACTCTGTCGAATTGAGCATGGGCGTAGTCAGAATTCCCTTTGGAGGGGATGGGGGACCTTCTCATAATTTTTGGCCGGCTGCCAAAAAACGCAGGGCCCTTTGGTCATTGCCCAAGGTCCCCCTGGCTACGCCTGATTATCGATCGATCACGATTTTCCGTGCATAGCGTTGATCGAAATTTCGACAGTACATATCCGAGTAATATGGTCGTGGATTACAAAGGAAATGTGGATTGGGTTCCGCCTAGTATAGTTCGAATAAGTTGTAATATCGATATTAAATGGTAAATTAATCGATTCGAACACATATGCGTATTGATCAGGCGATGATTTAAGGTTTCCATTCGATGATCAATCGTGTTATTTCAAAGTGAGATCCCTTAAAAATCGACGCAATGCGTCACGTGAAAATTTTCAGTTCGGATCATGGTCGTATAATATTGCTAAATTGGATTTGCAAATTCACGAGAGGGCGTTCGATACGTCGGAATATATGCAAAATGGAGAATGGACATTATTGGGTGGGTTTCGGGGCGTACTGTAACCGCTCCGTTCTTCACCTCCTGGGGTACTGTAACCGCTGCGCGAGATTTAAACATGAGCCCAGACCAGATTGCGAAATTTTTGAGACTCTAAAAATTGGCCGATTTCAGCTACACCGGTCGTACGACAAGATAAAGCGTACGCCGGTCCTCACGACGTTTACGCGTCGTTATTATTTTACATGAAAATTCGACGTCGAACTTTGTATTACGGATTCAATATGATCGTACCGAGTATAGTCATATCCATGATGACATTACTCGGATTCGCGTTGCCGGTTGAATCTGGCGAGAAAATCACCATGGGTGAGATGACCCGTAATTGTCGCAATATTTTGATCCGAAATATTCAAATTTATGCATATGCTCGCGCTTACAGTATGCCTGAAATTGAAATGCAGGAAAAATTCGGATTTCAGAAATCACTATCCTCTTATCCGTCTGCGTTTTCTCGACTATGATCGCCGATGCGGTACCGCCAACGTCCAATGCGGTACCTTTGGTACGGCATTCCAAAGGATATGCTTTCAATTTTTTTAAAAATTGCGGAATTTTTAGATCGGGACATTTTTCACGTGCCACATGTTCGCTGTAGCGGCTTCCGTATTTTTAAACGTGGCCGTTTTGAGCTTGTATTATCGAAGCGGATTGGATAGCAATGCTATGCCATATTTGGTATGATCAAGGCAGAAATGATTTGCAGTGCTGCAGGCACTGCAACTGCACCGCAATTGCACCGCAATTGCACCGCAATTGCTGCAAATGTGTTCCGCATTTCAGCTCCGCAATTTACTTTTGCAATGGCTACCATGGCTGCTGATGATGGAACGCCCTGATCAACCGCCGTTGAAAAGAAGCAGCGTTTTTGCCAATTGCATTTGCAATCAATCGTGCTTGAGCACGAATAAACTGGACACCGTAGCTTATCACAGAGCTCCCATATCCTCGTCCGATGATCTGGAAAAATCTGATCCAGAATCCTCCGTATCCCAAGTCTGGGTCCAAAGGCGAAATTTGAAACGAACACGATCAGCACGAAATCCGATCGAGAGAAAATCCAACTCCCCAAATCCGTTGCTAAAAGAAGATTCCATTTTCGCGTTACTCTTGAGCATGCAGCAAATCCAAACCGAATTGGAACGCGTCACGCAAAGGATCCGAAATAATGATGCGTTGGATATGTCAAAACATGATTGGAAATTCGCATCCATGGTTATCGATCGATTATGCTTGATCAGTTTTACCATTTTCATCGTATTCACCACGTGTATAGTTTTATTTTCCGCACCTCATTTGGTGGCGTGAAAAATGTTCACACAATGTGACCTCGATCGAATCAGTTGAAGCCAAGAATCGATCGATCACGGTTCAGTGCCAAATTTCAAATTTTCAAACCTCTTCATAGATACAATATTAGCGGAAAAATGCACCTGAAAACATATTTTCTGATCCAGAAAAGCATGCTGAACACGAAGGTAGCGTTTGTTTTTGCATATAACCAAAAATTGATCAAGTTGATCAGATTATCGATTTTTTGAAGTACTGATTTCTCAGTGATCTGACCGTGATCAATGGATGCAGCATGATCGACTGTACAGGAAAACATCCTTACACAACGTCCGTACCTTTATCTCTGCTCTGAAATCGCCGATCGAAAGCCATGTGCTAAAGCATAGGCAAATTCCAAATTTTCAATTTGGAAATACACATGATTAAAAGCACACTTTCTGGGACAAGTTGATATGCTGATTCTAAAAATCACATTTATTTTGATGTGTGATCGATATTCAGAGATTTGATCAGTATGATCGATTTCCGATAGACAGCTGATAAGTCATTCTGACAACGCCAATCGATTCCCCGTGCTCGATTGTTCAGAAAAATGTACCCACGTGTCATATCTAGTTCAATTCTGCATAAAAATATCATCGACCAACGATCGTGTATACGAAAGGCAATATTCAAAATTTCAAAATCGGTCATTTACGTGATCAATGCACTCGAAACATGTTTTTTGAGGATAGTTTGACAGGCTGATCATCGTGTTATCATTAGTTTTGTTTTGTTCTAGTTGCGTATTTCAGAATTTGATCAGAAAAATTCTATGCTCAAGCACAGGCCATTTCGAAACTGGAATTTTCTATGCGCTTGAGTAATCCAAGAAATGCATTTTCCTGGGATAATTGCTGATGCTGAATCCGAATATCATGTTTATTTTGGTATGTATGCGATATTTTAATCGATACATCATATCTCGTCTCACTCATCCAATGATCAGAGAAAATGGCCGTCCAATTGCATGGCATACTGTAACCGCTCATTTGGGAATTTTCGATACCCTCCATAAGGGTGAAAATTAGTTTACATGATTGGATTATCTGGTAATCGGCTACGGAGAATCCACTGATCAGATCAGTGTGTAAAATCGATAATTTGCATAATCGATATATCCGATCGATTTGAGGTGTTCGAAAATAGATTTCCATCGAAGCCAAGTATATAGCGTATCAATTTTCACGAGCTCGTACAGACGTAGCTCCGATTGGAGAGTTGGAATTTCACGATGTAATTTAGTACAATGTAAATAAGAACTATTCAATTTTCCTGAGCAAATTTTCTTCACGGTTCTTTTGTGGAACGTATATGTTCACTGCGCGTTGAAGGAATGAATTTTAGCATAAATTCATCTCACCATCATCCGCACGTATTGTCTACGTTGCCCATTTTGAATTGGATTCAACTTTGGCTGGGTATTTTCGTATTTCTGATCAATTTATCCTTCCTCATTTTGCTGTACGATCGAAGGAAACGAATTCAATGGAAACGATACGCGTTCATAGCCAACGTGGCGGCGGCCGATTCGTTCGCCGGTTCGGCCTTGATCGCGATCGCCATTTGCGCCATTTCCACGCCCGATCATAAAGATCATGAAATCGCCTTGAGATTGCTCCTTTTGAATACCGCATTAGGCGCTAGCTTATCGGTGACCGTAGAGAGTTACGATATTCTAATCCTCCTTCAATATTTAGCCATCCGGCATCCGTTATGGTATAAAATTCTAGTCACCAAAGCGAAAATCGCTCTCCTATTAATCTGGATCTGGACTATAAATCCGGCATACTCCATTTTGAAAACCTGGCTCCTGATGAACGATCGAAAACATTATACGAATCTTATGATTTACGAATTAACGTTTTTGACCGCCATGTGCGTTTGGAATACGGCCACTTATTTTTACGTATTCACAATCGCGGCCAGGAAGAAATCGCAAATCCACCACGCTTCGAAGACGACGGGGAATTCGAATTCTTCGAGATCGTCCTCGGATATATCCTGCGTCGAATCGCAGACGCCGTCCGGGATTACTGTAACCGCTATTTCCGCGAAAACTCATCAACTATTGCGTCAATACCGATTCCTCGCGACGGCCGGTTTGAATTTGATGGCTTATTGGATTAGCTTAATCCCGATAATCTCCGCGTATATTTACATGCTAGTCGATGGTCAACGCATGTATTTCAACGAGAGTACATTCAGGCACGTGGCCATATTGATTTGGTTCTTTCGATCGGTATGCGATCCATTGATTTATACGATCCGAGAAAAGAAGCTCCGATTCAGATCCATGAACGAAACGTTGGCAATCATTCGCGACCAGAAGCAACGAAAACCGTCGCAAAATCGATTATCCACTACGTCCGTAACGTTGAATGCGAATATTGTGAAAGGCGTATGAGAATTGCGCAATCGATATATCGATCGATCAATACGTGTTCACTTCCAACAGGATCGATGATCAACCTGATTACTGCATACATAGAATATCCAATATCAGAAATCAAGGGCAATGCCCGTGGAAGCATCAATCATCCAAATTTCACGATCATATTTACCAATCATACCCAGCCCCATTAATAATAAATCACAACCCGCGTTATGAAATAATCAGGAATGTAATCAAAGTGAAAAATCATCCGCATCCATAATGAGCACCGAATCCAGCACCTTTCTCAGGCTATGATCACAGATCATCGTTACTTGTAAACGACGTAAATCGGATCACCGACGCGAACCGGACCCAATTGATCGATGGCCAAATTGAGACCGAACATCGGACTAGCCCCGTAATATTTCCTTTCTTTCGGATTCTTTGTGACGCGATACGACCGTAACGTTCTCAACGGTTCGTTTTTCGGGTGTTTCTCGCCTGTGGCCCAATTGATGGTGGTCAGCAGGCATCTGAAATTAAGAGTTCCTGAATTTTTTGTGATAATGATCAGAATTGATCTTACCTTGTGCACGCTTTGATATTCGTAAACATCGCATGATCTCCAATTCGAACCCGAGCCCAATTATCCTGAAATAATCATCGATATAGACCATTAAGGATGAACTTGCCAAGCCTTACCTCATCATACGCAAAGGTCCCACTGACGACGAAATTGGGGCGGAAATTACGAATGGAAAACTGTTCACCATTGGGCGTACGAGTATTCAAATCTTCCATCGATCCTTCCGTCATCAACATGTACGGTGTCATATCCGGGAAGACCGCCTGAAATAATTCCATTCAGTATTCACAGATCCATGCGATCAAACGGCACTTACCAAATCCTTGCGTTTTCCGAATAATCCTCGAAAATTCTCCCAATTATTCAGGCTCCGACTATTGAACAAATCGGGCGTATAGTAGTAAAGTCGATATTTCTTATCCGTTGAGCCGAGATGTTCGTTAATCCAATCGGAGATATCCGTACCACAATCGTAAGCATCGATTGGCATATCGTACCATAATCTGAAAATACGCATTGTCAATTGATATGTCCTGATTCAGGACTACAAATCTTACCTGACTCGATCCACTTTCCCAGTTTTCACGATATCGGTCAAATTAGCTTGGATGGGTGCTTTGTTCGGGCTCACCAATGTCACCGTATCGTTTTCCAATCGGCATTCGACCAGTATCAATTTCGGTTCCTCTCTGGCCGTCAGGAATTTGCCATCTTGGTCCGCGATCAGGAATCGTCTGAAACACAATGCAATCCTGGTCTGAACCAAGATTGCGCAATCACAAACATCTCACCTGTCATAATAATCACCATGCTTCAATCCCAATGGCTGGCATTCGGCTTCCTGTACTGGTCGACCTTTGCACGATTTGATCGGATATATGACGATTTCGGATAACGTTCCAACTTGGATCCAATTCTCCTCAATCTTTCGGTTTCGAAGTTGACGATACACAAAATACGTGCCTAATCCCACACTGGCTGCCAAAGCCAATTTAGCAACAGTTATCCGATCGAAATCACCAATCATTTCCTGCAAAATAAGATCATTGTATACCAAATCAGGATGATCAATATCAAGATAAGTATAGCAATACTATTTTCAATCAATTTCCAGATCCATTGAAGAATTGAATTTACTGTACGGCTGATAAGATATCACAAATCAGCATCAATCAGAAATATTTGGAAAAGCAGAAACCGTAACAAAGATGTCAAAAAACAGGATTGCACAATAACCTGAAGCCAGGTACATGGAATGCAATCACACAATATGGCAATCTCAACAAAGACAAGACTAGACGATGATGAAATACCAGTGTCAATCACTGATATGACAAAAAATGTGCGCAATAAAAATTCTACCAGCATTGCCAACTTACATCACCGATCAATCTGATGGAGAGATCATCAATCATATGCTCCACGTGCTCAAAATCTAACACTGAACGTGCATATAGAATACCTTGCTTAATACAAAAAAATTCAAAGGCCATCGAATCATCCAATGGCCTGAGTGTCTTATCAGAGATCAATCACAAATTGCACACTGTGCTTCAAGCTGATAAAAATGCAGTACATGCACTCAAACAATAACTCTACTTACGCCCTACCTATACCAACTTCTTCAATGCAAAAACAATTACAAATACATACCGTTGACCAAATATTCTCCTTCTTCCGTATCCAACACTTTGCCACGCCGCAAACGACGCCTGACTTTCCGCAATCGACACGACAAATACAGCAATAATAACGCCAAAATGGCCATTCCCAATCCCAGCATAACCACCGCCAACGATGCGCTTTCACCACCGCTCGTTGCTGCTGATGAATCCAACTTCTGGATGGAGATGAATTCCACACGAGAATGCTTGTTGGACGATAATTCCGTTGGTTTCGGTGGTTCTGGATTGGCAACCGGTTGTTGATTTCGTTTGGCTGAAATACAACCTTGTGTTGCAGCCAGCAAATCAGGCATGGCAACAGAACCAAAACACTTACGTTGCTCTGGTTGCTGTCCAACACCAGAACCTTGACTTGATAAATCCGACTGCGATGGTTTCGCCATTAATCCATTTTGAGGTCGTTGCTGGACTTGCCGATCGCCATTATCCCGCACGCTATTGTCTTGAACAGCCAGAGGACGCTGTTGTTGATTGTTCATCGCATCTCTGGAGTCCGACCATGATCCAGCGTTCTGTTGCGGCCTCTGCTGTTTCGATTGGGCTGGAATCTGGACGTTTCTATTCATGTTGCTGCCGTCGTCACTCGAGGCATCGTTGATTGGATTCTGGACTTGATCTGGAACATAAAACTATATTAAACCTGAGCACGCATGGAGAAGCATAATAAATTACCGCAATTCTCTTCATCGCTTCCATCTTGACATTGAGCGATACCGGAACATCGATCATAAACCGCAACGCATTGATCTCCGCTAACACACGCCCATTGATAAGCGCTGCAACCTAAAACAGAACGGTTAAATTCGCGTCTCCAAAGTCAGAAACGCTGTACTTACTGATTTTGGGTTTCTGACGATTCGATTGATCAGAATATAAGGGCGGTCGTTGCGGATTATCAATTCTGGAATCCATCAATCCTTTCGGTTTGGCAATTTTCTCCTCTTGTACCGCTGGATTCTCGCCAACTGGAGGACGTTTTCGATGCAATTCCCGTTCTCGAGTTTGTTGCTGCTGTTGACCGTTTGGAATAAATTGACCGGAAGAATCCGCTGGCGATCGATCAGGTATTCTTTGTCTGGAATTTTGCTGCATCCGTCCGTCGTAATTGGGTTTTCGTTGTTGTTGCTGTGGTGGCGGCGGCGGTCGCTGATATTGAGAATAATCGTAGCCTGGCATTCCTCCGTTTTCACTCGGTTGTTGCTGAACGTTTGGATCGTCCATATCCGGTTGATATCCGGCCATTTTTGGGTTCGGTTGTTGTTGAACAGGAGGTTGAATATTCTGATCATCCGTCCATTGCTGTTGAATCGGTGGCGGTGGTGGTAATTGACGTTGATTCCCATTCAAAGCAGGCATAACGGTGGCCGAATTGACATCCGCTGCACCGGCTTGTACGGGCGGCGTTTTCAATATTTTCAAATCCATCTCGTGTTTGGCTTGTTCGTGAATTCTCGTTTTCTCCAAATCCACACGATTGACCATCATGCCCAACGCGACGTAACTGCTGTGGACGGCGAAAATACATTTGAAATTATCCAATGATCCGCAATCGAATAGGAAACAATCGCCGTCCGTCGAAGTTTTAGACTAAAAAAAGCCAAGAAATAATTAAAATTTCAGAAATTTCATACAAAATCTTCAAATTTACCTTTTCCTCCAAAACGGCTACGTTACAAGTTTCGGTTGAACAACAACTACGTTCACAAGCGTCCCTCGTATTCGCTTGTACTGAAGCTAAATATTTGGCTCCATTTTTCAACGATTCGCTGGTTTTTATAATCGTCGAATTACTAACGTCGAATACGCGTGAACATAAATCGTAATTTTTATTCCGACCATTTCCCACGCTGTCCGGAGAGCGATGATTTCTTATTTGGGAGGATACTGGGATGGAAAAGGCGAGAAATGCTACGATTATCGAGCCGATAATCATGATTTTATTGATCAAAATCAATCAAAATTCCAGGAATTTCAGAAAAGAATGTTTTAGGAGGTGAAGTGCACAATTCGTCACGGCTAACCGAAAACGCACTATTGCAAATGCTTCATTGAAGATGACTCCGCCCTTTCCCATCACGTGACCAAGCGGGAAATGATCTAACCAATCAGAGGTGGCTGTTAGCAGAACGCATGATCATCAGGTTAGATGTTTTGGAATCGATTTTTATCGATTTTCTCAATTGATCGCGATTTGAGGGCTGAAACTGTCCACGATTATTGGACCAGGGTTCGACTCGATTCATACAAAAATCATCAAAATCGGTTAAGCCAGAAGGCTTATAATTTAAATTTTCGATTGGCGGGAAGTTTTTTTATGAATTTCAAAATCGATTTTAAGCAATTATTTCATGAACGGTTTCGATTTGGGCGACCAAACTTGGCAGGATTATAGACATCCCGGTCCCTCATGTACCTGCAAAAAATCTTCGATATTGATCAATGGTTCGTTCAAAAATCGAAATAATCGATTTTAAAACACTCGCGTGTTTTTGACATTTTATCGATTATCTCCACGATGGTAACGATTTGATCGATGAAACTTGGCACAATTATGGGCATCCGGATCCCCGATGTTCGGGCGAAAAATCATCGAAATCGTCCAAATACAACGCGAGAAATCGCGGATTTTCGATTTCCGAAACTCCGCCCACTTTTAGAAAAATGCGTATTTTGACACGAAAAAGAGGAATTTTTCGTGGAAAATGATCAGAAAACAATCCATGATCTTATCAGCCTCTGAAAGAGGTTTCTGTGAACGCTGTGGGCATATTTTGTCAAAATTTACAAAATTCTGAAATTCTACAGTACTACCTCATAAACACTTTCTCCGAAAACGGGTACTAGCATAAAAATAAAAAAACAGTGCTAGCTTTCGTATAATTATTGATCAGAATTCTTTCATGAATGGACCCCC
>JAQIWJ010001166.1:0-12900 GCA_034695185.1 Discolaimus major
GTTACAGCATGCCAGGAGGCGTGGCTTGGACAGGCGGTTACAGTATGCCAGGAGGCGTGGCTTCTGAAATCAAGATTTCAGCATGTTATGCAATACAAATTATTTGTCCAGCACTGATAAGCCAGTCATGCACTGTAGTGCATCGATTGAATTTTTAAAAACTCGTCTCTTCCACGTGTCTCTTTCAACGTCGACAAGACGAAAATGATGAGTCATTATACGGCAAAGCCAGTCCTACGTGTACTTTTGAATACACTGGTGGGTAGCCAAGGGTTCGACTAACGCGAGTTGGGTGAAATTTTTCGTCATCCTTACCTCATACTGTGAAATCTTATTGCCTGGACATAAAAGCCTGAATTTCGACATCATCATCACATGCTTCTAAATCCTAGTTCCTGTGAAGTAGCTAGAAAATTTTCAGATCCTCATGAATGCAGTTTTGCGTGAAGAAAATGGCAATGGATTTACGTTATCAAAAACAATCGATATCCGATGATGAATCTCATCCGTATGTACCTAATGCCGATGCTGGACACCAGAGAATTGCTGGACCCAATGGTCAACTTCATATACAACCGAGTCCTCAATCCAGATTAAAACCAGCCAGGATCATCGGTGGCCATTTGTTCCAGAAACTAGAACCGCCTAGAACTCCGGATTTCAAATACAGTGATCAAGAATCGGATGAATCGTCCGAATACAGTAGCAATTCGGCCGGTACTAGCAGAGGCGGACCTTCGGGTCGTGGTGGCAAAAGATCGATACACAGATTCGAAACGGAAGAAGCGTATTTGGAACATAGGAAACGGAATAATGAAGCTGTCAAGAAGAGCAGGGATAAAGCGAAGCTAAAAAAAGAACTCATGTCCAAGCAGTTCAGCGAAATCGTTGCCGAAAGAGATGCGTTGAAAGCCCTAGTTGCCAAATTGAGAGGTGACTTAAATTCAGAGGAAAACAAGAACAACTATTTGGAACAATTATTGAGCATAAAAAAGGGCACTGCATCGGATGATGAGTGAGGATCATGCAAAAAAATTGACTCGATGGAAATCATAAGCCAGATTAATCAAGCGACATGATTTTTTTGGATTTACCAGACCAATAGCAATGCAACATACTGTAAATTTGACATGCCATAAGTCGCACTCGGGCGGTTACAGTATACCTGCTAGGTGACATTGCGAGTGCATGATGTGTGCAGGTACAGTATACCAATGTTGATATGATTATTATTGATTATTTTGATATCATGATATAAAATTCGAATATATGTTGATAAATATCATTTATATCAATTTGGCAATTACACCACAGGTATTACTGTTCAAATAAGGCCAAACCCCATTCATGCAACTTCCGAAGCACCCTGTAGGGGCGAAACGGCCGCAACACTGGCATAATTGCGTGCATATTTCAGTGGTATTACCACGGTAGCACGTGAACGGAGTGATGGACGATTGGACATTATAGACCGTCGCACAGAATGCTTCCAAATAATATGGTAATTGACATCTGGATACGCATCCGGCATACAACGCTTGACTGTTGCAAATGCAACTGCAAGCTGCTTGACAATATTCGTTTCGATTCGGACAAGCCTAAAAGGATTTTTGATTGTCCCCTAGTGCATTTTACTGTGTTGGGCATTTGGATAAAGTAAGTCAAAAATCAAAAAGATGCACTTTCCTGTGCAGAACTTACAGTTCCAGGAGGGCTTTTCGGATTTATGATCAGTGTATCAGCAGATGATAATGGGAAAAGTGAGGCGAGAATTATGAATAATATCTGAATTGCCATTACACTGAATACTGCTCAAGGACTAGTGTCATAAAATGTTCCAATAAACCAATACAAATCAGGAAAGAGTAGGATAGTGCCTCTCCAATATTGAAAAGGCTTTATATGCTGAATTCAGGAAAACATAACCAACCTTGCTTTAATTGACTACCCAGTAAACATTCATGAACCATGGTCTAGTAAGTACTTTTGGCATCCCATAGGGTAAACATGGACAGATTCACCTCGATATTAATTGAAGGCTGGCCTGTCAAATGTTTCTAAAGAAACATTACATATGAACTTTCACAAACAAGTCAAATTTAGTCTGGAGAATTTTAGTACTACATGAAATGTGCTTTATAAGTGATTTTAAGCATTTCTGACTGCATGAAAATTTGAAGGCACTAAATTGTGAGCCAGACCGTGCTGTAATGTAGATTGTGCCCACTGTCCATGCATGCAATGGTCGAAAACCCCAGTTGGCAATTTTATTTCATTTGCTAACTCTGCAATTCATTTGCACTGAACCTAAAAATAGCATGATTTTTTAAAAACGCCCTAAGTGCTTCCTTGTCGAATCTTATCACTTATCATTGACCCATTTTGTTAAAAAGGTTAAAAATGTTGGCACCAAATAATACACGGTACTAGAATACAGAATCTCCCAGGCTCCATGTTTATAAACGATGGGTGCGGTCACACGCCTTATCATATCACTGATATAAAAGGAGGAGTCATATAATAAATAGGACCCCACCTTTTCCATGCACTTCGATGAACTGGAAGTTTACTTATTTCCAACTAAAGTTCAAACAACTCTAGGATTATTTGGCTACATTCTAGCTTATTGGACATTGCTAGCATAAACAACCAATATAAATACTTCTGCCTTATCTCGGCTTATCAATACTAGCGCACAACCACCATAGCAGCTTCGAAAGTTAGTCTACATTTTTACTGCCAGTAAAAGCGGACCACTGCTGCTCTGCATGCGATAAGGTATCACTGCTTGGAGAAAGGACTATTTTATTATTGGTGCTCAAAATTTGCCGCCATTGAATTTATATTTTCATATCCGTATGCATAATTTATTGAAAACTCATTCGAAGAGCCTCCTAATTTGTATATACGTATTTATACAATATAATCTCTTGTACGCATGCGACGATCACGGTGTATGGGCTCGATCGTTAGTATCGAAATCCTCGAATTCCACCACATATTTCCTAGGCGGTATATTCCCGATCCATCATTCAGCACCGGCTTTCGAGCCCGATCCGGAGAAAAACGATAGTATCGATTTATTGAAATGCGATTGTACGTATCAGGAGAGCGTATTTCTGGCTGAAGCCATGATCTACGCGATCGATCAGATAAATCGAAGGCAGGATTTATTGCCCGATATCCGTTTGGGCTATAGTATCCTGGGATCATGCGATATCGTATCCGAGAACGCGTATTTCGCATTGGAAGAATATTCTTTATCCGAAATGTACGCGTTGAATTTGAGTTATACGGAATATTCGGGTGATAATTTTTTGGAGAATCCATTGATGGCCGTTATTGGTCCGAGTAGCAGCGATGGCGGGACGTCGATGGCTGATATTTTGAAATCGTACGGTATACCGATAATCAGTTACGGAGCTACGGTCACTGATTTGACTAAACGTAGTCGATTTCCTACTTTATTCCGAACTGTATTCAGGTATGGTGTTATCTGCAATTTGTCCCATAGTGCAGCGGTTAGCACGCTGGCCTTCCATTATCACAGCTTGGGGTTCGAATCTCCCTCCCGGTGAAAATTTTTTGCATCTGGAAAAGCTGAAAAACGCATTTTTTCAGTGATGATAAGCAAGTGGAAGCATTAGCCGATTTATGCGTAGCCTTCAATTGGACATATGTTGCTGCTGTTGGTTCGGACGATGATTTGGGTCGAGAAGGCGTAGCCGCATTCAAACGGATAATGAATCGAAAAGGCGGATGTTTATCGTCCGAAGCTTATTTCGACGCTGATACGGATGATTCTCGATTATACAGCATCATTGAGAATTTGAAGAATAAGAAAAAAGAAGGGGCTGTGGTCGATGTAGCGTTGCTATTCATGGAATGGCCGTACGCATACAAGTTTCTGAAAGTGGCCAATAGTTTGCAATTAGCCAGTGAGTGGAATTGCGCAATTTATATGTCTGCTACAAAGCGGGAGTATGTCTGCTGCAAAGCGGGAGTGTGTCTGCTACAAAGCGGTAGTACGTCTGCTGCAAAGCGGGAGCGTGTCTGCTACAAAGCATGTCCGCTAGAAAGCGGTCAATCTTGCCGCCAATTCAAAATTGCATTTCAGACATCACATGGCTGGGTGTCGACCATTGGACAAGCGATATCGGCATGACATTCATGATGCCGGACGAATATTTACCAGCACCATATACGAAAGGCACAGTATCTACTCAATTCTCATCCAATTATATTCATCAATTCGCTCAATATTTGGAAAAGAATTTACCCGAACGAATGCGAGAGAACGAATGGTTGATGAGGTTCTTTTGCGACCAATGTAATCCCGGATTCGTGGCTGGCGAAGCGAACGCTACTTGTACATTGGAAACGGCCACCAGTTACGGATGCATGAGTCGTGTACATTTGAGTGATATTTTGAAAAGGCAACGTCGAATACCCAATGTATTCTCGGCGGTTTATGCTGCAGCACACGCGTTGGACAATGTCCTGAAACAACGTGATCCTGTTGACCACCATGTTGACCATGGTCAGCATGTGCTTGACCATCCTAATCAACACGGTCAGCATTCGAGTGACCATTCGAATACCACCCACGGACCACGGCATTTCGATATCGATTGGCCATCAGTGGATTATGATAAATTGATCGATTCATTGAGTACAGTGGATTTTACGTATACAGTCGGCATGTATCGATCGCCTCGGATCAGTTTCAGACCCGAGGGTGATTTGAACGACGCATCGTTCGAAATAGTGAATTTCTATCAATCCGATCCCTCGGAATGGTATTTACCGTCCAGAGAACAACGCGTCGGTTTGTGGACGGGGAATATTACCGTGAATACGTCCAGGATCCATTGGCAAACCGAATTGGGCAGTAGTCGACCGCCCATGTCATATTGTCACCGTCCGTGCGGACCCGGCGAGAAATTAGTCCGAGGACCGTCCGCGTGTTGTTGGAGTTGCGAACCGTGCCCAGCTTCTACGTACAGGTAATATTGGGCACACACTTGAACCTTATCAGTGCAGATAAGCCATGGCAAATTTGACCTCTGCGAGTGCTTGTGGACTTTGAAATCCAAATAATCATTTTTTAGTGATACATACAATTCCGAACAATGCCATCCATGCGAGCCTCACAGTTATTCCAGTCACAACGGCACGAGTTGTACGGCCAATACTCGAATCTGGATCGGATATTCGGATCCGATCGCGGTCATTTGCATTACCCTGTGCGTGATCGGCGAATTATTCACGCTGATCGCGGCCGTCATCTGTTGCGCGACTAATAATCAAAACGGCGACGGCGGTTACGCGATGAAGACCGTAGTATTCGTTAATTTCTCAATCGCATATACCTACGGAATGATCATCTTCGCTCAACCGACCGCTCAAAGCTGCATCGTTCGAATGATCGTCTGGCAAACGCTGTCCACCGCGAATTTGATAAGTACATTCTTCATGTTAACGCAGGGGAGAAAAGTTGCAACGAGATTAGCCAGGATTTTGGGATTAGCCCCGACGCCTACTGCCACTAGACCCAGATCGGATTCGACACCGATCCCAATGACATTCTTATTCAAATGGAGATGCGAAATATGTTTCATGCTCGTCATGATTCTGATCACGTCCGCGTACGTGATCACTGCCGTATTCGTACCACCGACAGTATCGGAAGAGGATTTATATCCAAAAGATATGGGCGATTCTGAATCGCAATCGACCAATACCATGTTGACGTGTAGTTCGAATATCTATGTTACCGTAGTGACTTTACTAATCCTCTGCGGATTATGGATATTGAATCTGGTGAATTCCACAACCCTGTATCGTCGCGCGAGGAGGCGTCGAGATTCGTGCGCGTCCAATTTGAATGCCGGTCAAAGTATGACCAAACGATCGCCGGTGGAATTTCACGCCAGTAATATTCTGTGGAGCGGATATTTGGTAGTGCTCGTATTGACAGTCGTTGTACCGCTTTACGTCACCACGGATGATCCGTGGAGTAGGATCGTATTCAGAGCGTATACGCCGTTCGTAATTATTACTCTACTTTTGGGCGTATTCGCGGTGCCCAGATGTTGGCATGCGTTGAAAAATGCGTGCTCGAATACACAGGATGCACACGACGACGTTTTCGGACCAGCACCGTTCATTATTTCGAATGCCAATAATTTCCCGCTGAGAAAAATGTCCACTATTCTTGAAGATGAATCTACTGAATTCTAGGAATGATGTATTTTTTGAATTCCCTCTTTTTGCATGGTTGCACATGATGTATGTATGTACAGGAATAAAGTGACTGCACAAATCAGTTCAGCGGTTACAGTATGCTTAATGACCTTGCAGCGGCTACAGTATGCCCATTGTCCTTGCAGCGGTTACAGTATGCATGCAATAATATTGGCATAGCCATTTCAATCGATAATTCAGCGGTTACAGTATGCCATGGCACAGCCATTTCCCATGTGATCGATAATTATTCAGCGGTTACAGTATACCATAATAATAATGGCCTGTCAGTATAGGAATCAGGGGGTCAGTTCAGCGGTTACAGTATACCATAATCAATCGATAAGTATTCAGCGGTTACAGTACACCACTGCAATAATGAGTACGCTTATGTAATCAATCAATAATTGATACAAGATTCAACAGTAACAAAATTTTGTGCAGATCAATGCCAAAATCAATTACACACAAGCAATTTGAAATTCATCATTACAAAATCAAGCTTCATTCCTGACTGAGCTGTACAAAATCTCACCTTGATCATGCTGATCTCTTGACTGATCTGTACAAAATCATGATCATGCTGAGTTCCTATCATATCAATCTTTCTTCTGGCGGTGGCTTTATCATTGCCCCCATTTGCATACGTGCACCAGAGATTTCTTGCCTCGACTGAAAAAATGTTACCCATTCATCGATTGATCAGCCAATCAAAATTCAATGCTTACCGGACTATAAGTCCCATGCGTTGCTCTCTTATTCTTCAAAACCACACCGAAGAGTATCGATGCGAATATGAGAATTATGCCCAACGCTCCAGCAATCGGGCCGAGAATATATTCCAGCCTCCCGATCGACGCTTCCGGCTTTTTCTGAAAAGCCAGCAAGGGTGCTCGATTGATTGAAAAATCTCGAATTCTTACAATTTGGCAAAAATCGCCTTGAAACCCGTCAACGCATGCGCAATCGTATTGAACATTCCAATCTCCACCGGATATTTGAATTCTCGCATTCATACAACGCCCTCCGTTTTGGCAATTATGCGTTGCATTCGAGTGACATGGATTTCTCAAATCGCATCTTTGTCCCAAGTAATCTGAAATGACAATTTTTCAGATATTCTGGATCAGGATTTTTCAGATACGCTTGATCAGTATTCTGATCATGCTTACCTGATTGACATGTGCAATTGTATGAACCAATGGTATTTTTACAATTGATCGAATGAAGGCACATGGCTTGGATTTGGCATTCGTCCAAATCTTCCGAACATATTGGACCGGAATATCCTGTCCCGGTACAATTGCATATATATTCTCCAATACCATCCACGCATCGGCCCCCGTTTATGCACGGATTCGGATCACATTCATCGATATTTGTTTCGCATGATGGGCCTGTGGAAATTGCGCAATTTTTCAAATTTTGTGATGATTTGATTTATCAGTGATACCTGTGAATCCGACTGCACATGCGCATTGATATCCACCAGTGAACGGCTGACATGTGCCACCGTTCGCGCATGGATCGGAATCGCAAAAATTTATCTCCGATTCGCATGCTGATCCGGTAAATCCGTATGGGCATTCGCAATTATGCAGTGATGTAGCTGTGGATTGGGTGCAATTACCACGAAGGCATGGATTTTTCAAGCATTCGCCAGGGATTTGGCAATTATCGCCTGAAAAAACAGTGATTGTTTGTCGATGTCTGCTACTGCAAAACGCGCGAATTTAAATTGTATACTGTCTGCTTAGCAAACAAGCTTAGCAGACAACCGATGTCTGCTATTGCAAGCGGCGGGAATTTGAAATGTGCGAATATACCATGCTACATACCGAAATAATGCTTTGGACATTCGCAACGATAACTGCCAGGCGAATTTACGCATACAGTATGCCCAGTGCTGGTGCAAGGCGAATTTTCGCATTCATCCAAATCCAATTCACAATGTTCACCTGTCCAACCTGCAAAAAGCTCGCTTTGCCATCGCATAGAATTTTTACCTGCTGCTTTCATACCTGCTGAACATTCGCAGCTGAAATTTCCCCATCCATCAATGCACGTGCCGTGAAGGCATGGATTTTGCAAGCATTCATCCACGTTCTCTTCACAATTTCGGCCTGAAAAACCGCTGACTTTATCCTGCATTGGCAATTTGCCAAATCTCACCAGTGAATCCTGGCACGCACGAACATCGATATTCCAATAAATCGATATGCGACGTGCAATTTCCACCATTCATACACGGTGATCCTTCGCAAAAGTTCTTCTCTTTCTCACAAACTCGACCCGTGTAGGCTTCTGGGCATGTACAATTGAACGTTTTCTGGAAAATCGATATCTGCATGTTTGCAAATTATGGACGATGTCATACTTGGCCAGATGCCAACGTGAGGTCAGTGCATTTTGCACCGTGTTGGCATGGATCACTCGCGCAATCGACCAGAAGCTAGAATGTAAATTCTGCAGATTTGCGATTTTGGCCTTTGGCCAAAAATTTACCCAAATCTCGCAATTCGAACCGGTATAATTTCCATTACACTGGCATTCGTAGCCAGCAACTAAATCCAGGCATGTACCATTATTTTGGCACGGCATTGGTGTGCAATCATCGATATTCGTTTCACAGCTGAAATTTTCTGTATGCAAATTTTTGTCATCAGTATGAGCTGATCAATGCTTACAAAATGCCAGAATATCCATTTACGCATGAGCATGTATAATTTCCGATCCCATCCAAACATGCAGCACCGTTCGAGCACCCATGATTTATGCAATCATCGATATTTTTCTGAAGTACGCAATTTTATCGATTGCTGATCAGTGATCAGTGTTTACTTCGCAGAGTATTCCTTCAAAGCCAAATGGGCATTGACATTTGAATTGATTCCATTCATCTACAATACGACTGATCTTGATCAATCGATCGATTATCGATTATCGATTTACCTTCACACGTGGCACCGTTCTCACAAGTGCCCTGGCATACTGCATCCCCGAAACATCCATCCTGAATGGATACGGTTGAATTTATTGTGAAAATTTGCCCTGATTTCGATGCTGATAATAACTGATCTACAGGAATTTGCTGTGGTTGGAATAAAAGCCATCCATCTTGACCAAAGCGGACTGAAAAACGGGTGTACAATACAGGCGTTTCCCAGAATTCAGCAGACATAAAAAATTGCGCAATTAGCACATTTGGCATAAGCATAAGGCGTACTGTAACCGCTTCAAGCACCAGCCAGAATGCGGCAAATACTAATTTTAAATTGAGTTACCATCATTCAAACATCCTTTGAAACTTTTCTCATTTTGGGAAAATCCATCGGGTGGATTGCCAATAAATATCGCCTCAGCCGATTTTAGCAATCGTTGTAAAGCTATGACGTCATTTGCAATAATGCTTTTCTCGTCGTCTACAGTAATCTCCAGGCCATTGGAAAGGAATTCTATGGCTACAGTATGCCACTGACCATCGGTCAACGCGGTCTCGTTAGTCATATTCAAATTGGTCACAGTATTTTGTATAGAATATTTTATATCCAAACTTCCATTTGTGATTTCCAGAATAAGATACGATTCAGGCTGAGTGACCATTGGTTTTTGCGGATGACCACCAGTTGACCTGCGGGTCAAAATCTTATCAGCAGATTCTCCAGATCGATCCGGATTCGCAATGATCATCATGATCATTCCATCCGCGCTTCTAGTCCTGATTTCGAATCGAATCGATATCGATTGATCGGAATCGGCCGATGATATCGATTGTTCAAAATCGACCGATTTCGATGCATAAAATACACCCGAACTAGTCTCGTTCAACGTGACAGGTTGTGTACAGATATACGCGTTCTCCGAATACGATTTTTGCAAATTATGGCATCTGGAATTTTCGCACGGTTTCTTTTGCGCGCACAAATCTTCGAACGTACAATTTTTACCCCACCAACCGTCGGGGCAAGTGCAATTATAGTCATTGAACGTCACTCGGCAAGCGGCCGAATTTTGGCACGGTCTCGATTTGCACGTATCGTCGCTCACAGTACCTTCCAGTACGTTATTATGAAGTATAGGCTCGCCGAAAATCTTCTCCGCGCTCAATTCTCGGGTATGTTTTTTCAAAATCGGCAAAAACGCACGATTTATTCGCACATCTTGTATCGTGCCTTTGAACGATTGACGCCCGATTTGCGGTACGCCTTGTCGTTTGGGACGAAATTCGAATGCCCGCCTTTTCTGACGCGTAACCAACGCCACGCCTCCCGATGGTAAACCGCCCAGATAAAAATGATCAATCAATAACGGATAGGGGAATGGGGAATTCAAATGACCATTTATGACCGATACATCGTCCACGTATCCTTTGATCTCGTTTTCCCGCCTTATTAATCTGATCAAATGGATTTGTCCATCGTCCAAGGATTTCTGATCTCTGCTTTTTCGAATTTCATCCGCGAAAATCTGAGGTTGCGCAGTGCCGAGTTGCGCAATCGATTTCAAACGGCCCCCGCTGATTTCTAGCGTGAGAAAAGATAGATATCCACGATTCGGATGATCCGGATTAAGATTGGATCCCAAATACGCCAGGATCCCATCGGATGCGCGAGTCCTGATTAGCATGGATATATCCAATATCAATTCGATCTCTTTCCTCGAAGTTTGATTCGTGATTATTTCTAGATAACTCGAATTGCCCTCGTGACCGAACGTAGCTTCGTTCAGAATTCCACTACAATCGGACGAGAAATACGGTCGCTTACATTGGCACGAATGCGCACTCCACATATCCAGACATTTCCCGCGATCCGAACCGCCGCACAGATTCGAATTCGCGCATTGATCACGCCTCTGACACCCTTCGATCACGTTCAACGAGGTGCGCGAATCGGTCGTGATCAATCGATCGTCGTTGACGAAAATATCTCGCATACAACCGACGAAATACGATTTCGTCGATGTGGTCAAACCGCCGAATTTCGTAGTGAATATCGGCAACGTTGGGCCTATCGATTTTGGTGCGATCAGTGATTCGAGCGTATTTTCATCGATAATCTCCAATTGGATATGGGTAGAATTCTGGATCAGTTCGACGCCGTACCAATGACCGGTGTCCATTTTCGTATGACCGTGGATTGGATTTTGACCCCAATCCAAGTACAGTAATCCGCTGCGTAGTGATAAGGCGTATACGATGGACGGACTGATATCCACGCCTTCCACCAAGATCGTATTTTCCAATGTGGTACGAAATTGGAATTTTATCGAATAATTACCGGCCGATGGCGTATTACTCAAATGATACATGAGTGAATTTCCCATGAAGGATACTGTAGAATCTTCAGCGCAATCCGGGCCGTGGAAGCCATCGGCGCATTTGCAAATGTGGCTGAAAAAAGGCGTGTGCCGGTTACAGTATGCTGGATCTTGCGGAGATGACCAATGGTCATCTCCATGTTTCGCAAAAAAAGTCCAGTTATGACCATTCATGGTCATTCGCATGCACGTTAGCTTCATGTGCGTAAATCAATCGATATGCTCAAACAGTGAAACCCCGGTGGTATACTGCAAATCCCAAATAAGTCCCTCCGCTGAGCAATCAGCTTCGGTTTTTACCCATTGACTGACTGGTACGTGTCAGTATGGGCTCATTGCTTTGGCGATGCGGTCCCATTTTTTGGAACGCGTTGGCCTTTATGGCCAATGCAATCAATACCTGTGATTTCCATGATCAAATCTCGGCTGGCACACGCTGTTCGATCCAGTGCACGGATCGGATTCGCATCCGATCAATTCGAAATCGCATTGTTTTCCAGACCACCCGCGTGAACATTCGCAATAATATCCACCGAATGTATTTACGCAAATCCGATTCTCATCCTGGCACGGATTCGATTCGCATTCATTCACGTCATCCTCGCAATGGGATCCGGTAAATCCCACTGGGCATAAGCATTGTCCAGTCCCGTGGCATGTGCCAGCATTTTGGCACGGATTCGATGATCCATCTTCGCAATGATCGTTTCCAGAAATATCGATTTCTTGGATCGGTGATTGACACGTGAGGCCGGAATATTCGTGAGGGCAAATGCATGTGAATTGGGATGTGGTGTTTTCCATACATGTGCCTCCGTTGAGGCATGGATTACTGTAGCAAATGCTGGTATTTCGATGGATTTGAGTACAGGTGTACCTGAAAATTGATATGCTTTGTAAAAACCGATTTCTGCAGCAGTGCTAAGCTGATGCTAGTTTGATGTTACATTTTTGCCTCATAAAAATGCGATTATTCACATATTTGATTAAGATATTCGAATAGACTTTGACAATCACTCATTTACCCTTCAATATTCTCTGACGATGCTGTGCATGCTGAATCCGATGGGCATGGATTACTGGCACATCCATCGTTTATCCTTGCATCACATCTTAATCCAGTAAATCCAGCCAGGCATTGGCATTCATAGCCGACTAATCCATCCAAACATGTGCCACCGTTCAGGCATGGATTGCTGAAAAATGCATGATTATGGGATGGCTTGCAGTGTGCCAGCAGTTGCAGAATGCAAATTGCGGAATGCACTTGTAGAATGCAAGCAACTGCAGTGCAATTGCAGAATGCAAGCAACTGCAGTGCAATTGCAGAATGCA
>JAQIWJ010001167.1:0-12897 GCA_034695185.1 Discolaimus major
CCACTGTACCAAGAATCCAGGTATACCCTCTTATTCATTATTTTGGAGTAAGGGGGGCTATACTGCACAAGTGCCGAATTTAGCACGGATCTTAGGAGCCAAGCCAGGGGTTGGATTTCTAAGATCTGCCCAAATTTGAATATGAAGCAAACTTTAGCTTACTCTATGCCTATAATCTATATACAAATACAGATGATTCCCTCGAAGTACTGCGTACAACTTCTCCCATCCTCG
This sequence comes from Discolaimus major, assembly GCA_034695185.1. NCBI lineage: Eukaryota > Metazoa > Nematoda > Enoplea > Dorylaimida > Qudsianematidae > Discolaimus > Discolaimus major. The sequence goes on from JAQIWJ010001167.1 coordinate 235, forward strand.
ACTGTGAGCTCGATGATCCATGGATATCCATGTATGCTTTCTTACTAATAGACCTTCGAATCCATCCCTGGTTGGTATTCCTGAAAATGGGCATATTTTTCATGTCTTTCTTTCGGTACTCAGGCCAAAAAATGCTTCAGAAATAAAACTTAAAATTTAGAGAGAATGATGCAAGCATAATATGCTTTACTAACATACCATCAATATTTATTCGATTGTGCAAAATGCATGGGAAATGGGGAAAAGGTGCTTTCTACTTCAGATCATGCCACTGATTCAGAGCAGAGCGATGCCATGGTATAGAAATCAATCCCCAAATAATCGCAAGGTCCAATATAATTTTTAACTACAGCATTATGTCCAATCGCGTATATGATACTAACTCAAAATTGACATAAATATTTCCATTCACAACCCGAAATCCCTGACACCCAGATGTTCAGGATCCCATAAAAGCGGCAGGCTTCTGTACCCCATCACCACCAGCCTTGCAGTATTGTATTCTCTCTGCTTACCGAACCTATCCCATGGCACAAAATGCGTTCGTTCCCAATCTAATCGCAAATTTACCTTTCACATTGCGCAATTTAGGCACACGGCTTTTTCAGTGCTAGTTAGTATGTGCATATTGGACTTACCGTCACTTTTCAATGTAGTTTCGACTCGTGATAGGTTAGGGTCGGCATTGAATGTGGTTTCGACCCTGAAATTTTTGGATTCCCTTTCATTATATACATATGATTTTACATTACTTTTCCTGAGAGCCACGTTTTGTTAGTTTGTTGAGTTCACGAGCTTTCAACTCTTCCAATTGGCGTTTATGCAATTCTTTGAGGTCAGTCTGAAATATGGTGTTTAGAAAAAGAGTAAACCACTGGCAGGGATTGAACCCATGGCCTTGAAAATACGAGCCCTGGAATATTATTCATTGCACCACAAGCATTTCGAGCTCCACTGGCGAAAGATTGAGCAAAAACAGAACAGGGTCCCTTTGGCGCCATAATTTTTGCCAGGCCAATGCTTTAAAAACTGGTCATTTCCCAGGTCAGAGGGGCCTGCAGCCCCCAAAGCCAGTACGCCTATGTGACCCGCCAAGTTCTTACCAACGACAACCTTTGCAAGGTCTGGAAAAGTTCTGTATTCTCCATCTGACTTTCTGGTCTTGAACTTACAGGTGATACCTTAACATGATCAAGGTCTATTAACAGATCGATAATAAATGAGCAAATAGTACCCCATTATAATGCAATACATGAATATCCACAGATCTTGCGGGAACATCTGGTACACCAGTTTCCAGGGCTAAATCATACACTTGTAGCACTGAAAAATTAAAGATTTTCAATCATTGACCAGTGATATCGGCCAGCTTACCCAACTGAAGGTGCTCCCATCGATTCCCCCAATACCGCATCAGGTCCGCCCTTTCTGTGGTCAATCGGATCAATTTCTTTTCAACCTCCCAAGAAGCGTAATGTTGCTCGTTCAACAATTCACGACCCAGGGCGATGCAGGATACGAAATCCTCTTCTTTCTGATCCATCTCTGTTTTCAGAGATTCCAATGTGTCTGCCACTGATTCCATATTGGATATATCTCTAAAATAGTAATGATTCATACACCGAAATTTGATAATGCAATCTGAACTGACCTCGGCCATTCCCCAGGCACCATTCGCTTTTTCGAAATTTCCATCCATTGAGATAAACCATTGGACATTTGCATAAATTCGAATAGATCTTTCGCACAGGCGAAACTGAATTGTTTGTAATCGAAGATCATTTGAAGTTGGCGCCACGCTTTGGCCACTTCGGTTTGCCGAATTTGAATTTCCAACGCTTTATCACCAGCGTACGATGCAGATACTTCTTCGCCATCGTGTTGGATTTGTTTGACTCGAGATTCTAGTGTTTTCAAATCGCCCACCACAATTTGATGCTGGCGTTGCAATTCGGTCAAACTGCTGAATTGTCGGCCGAGTTCGTCTGGCATTCGGTGCATTAGATCCTAAAAAAACCATTTCTTTCCAAAATTCGATGGGCATCCTTTTATAGCTCAGCAGGCAGAATGCTTGCTCCCTAAGTTGAAGGCCTTTGGTTCAAACCCCAATGCTTCCAAAATTTTTGTCTTTTTCCCATAGTGACCCCCTTTAAATGCCACTAACGCCCAAAAATTTTCTCATCCCTTACTTTTATATGGCTATAAGTTCCCAGACAATCATGGAAGAACTTTTGCAATTTCAAATTTGCCTCCAAAAGTAAAGTCCACGTGTGCATGAGTTCCAATAAATTCTCCCACGCCTCGTTCAGATTATCCTTCCACAGAGCAACCATTGGCGCATCTTCGTGCTCCGAGGCTATGACGTCATCGCATTCTTGGTTAGCCCTTTCTACTCGACGGCTTCCTTCCGATTCGGTTTCTTGGACGAATTGTTGGAACCGATTTTGCAAATCCTATGTGATCGATTGATGAAAATCGGTACCGATCAGAAGTGGCAAGCTTACCAATACATGCTCATAGTTCTGACCTAGGTCCTGACGCTCTGTCATGGCCTCCCGATCACTGATCCATTGCAATAGATCATCGATATCTCCATGCAATTCGTACAGTCCGGACGCTTTCAGTCCAAGCGTACCATTAGGTATTGATCCATTCATCGTAGAGTGATCATGCACATCAGGTACATGCAAATCAGTCTCAGAAGACACCGTGGAAGCATCAGGTATTGTACTTGCATGTTCCTGTTGAGCTCTAAATCATTAAGTACCGATATTTAAGCCAATCGATCGTCCGATATCATTCAAATCTACCTGATCAAGTTTCGTTCTTTCAACAATTGATCAGCTTTCTCAGCGATTTCCTTGATTTTAAACGATAATCTCCTCATGACGCCTAGATGTTTATCCTCTTGATCCCTGGATGATCTTCTCGGAGTTTGATCATTGGTACTCCACGTGTCGGATTCGTAGACCAAGATATGGCTGAGATATTGATCAGCGTCTTTAGCCTCGGCCAAGCTTCGTCGATGTTTATCCATGGTATCTTTCAATCCGTCCCATTCCAGGACCAGTTGGTGAACCTTGGCTGCGAATTCTTTCGGTTCTTTGTGGGTCCACTGCTCATCGATGGTACGTATGTTTCGTATGCATGAATCGGTGTCATCGATTTCTTGTGCCACTACCTAGAATAGGGGTCACATTTTATATAAAATGCGAGGTCCATTGGCAAGTTTCATTGACCACTGGCCATGGTCATGTGTGCATGTGAGGATTTCCGAAATTTTTATTTGAGTCACTTATGAAGACTCTAAACAGCATTAACTCAAATCGATAAAAATTTGCATTTACACTTGTATTTCAAACTTGTCATGGCTGAGCAGCATTAACTGTATCGTAAAAGACTTGTAGCAAGCATTATTGCACGATTTTGCAGAGCATGTGTGTCTGTTGAATTCAAGGTTAAAATAAAGTCTGCATCCCTCCTGCCCTCCTATTGGTGCATGGCTAACGCAAGAATTGATTCTCCAATACATGCAAAAGCATGGATGATGCCCAGGTTAGCTCGCTTATTCTGTTAGCCGTGTTAAGCAAATTGAAGGGTAGATGACAGTTGAGGTTTAGTATTGACATTAGAAAGATGGCTATGAACATTCGCCTCCAAAACTGATGCAGCCTTTCGCAAACATGTATATTTGCGCAATATTTCATGCATACCCACGCTGTACCTTGTGGAAACTTTGTGGGTATGTTTTACACGTCCCACAAAGTTTGTGCTTTAACCACAAAGTTTGTGGGACGTGTAAAACATACCCACAAAGTTTCCACAAGGTACAGCGTGGATGCATACTCTAAACATGCCCATTTTTCATTCGAATTCTATCAACCAAAACACCGAATCCTATTTCTAAACATGAGCCTATTTCCACGCTCATTCGCAATCCAAACTTCTTTCGCTGAATTTTTAAACCGGAACAAAAAGGAACACATGAACGCATAGCAAACATCTCAGCTAACCTTTCTGTTCAACAAAAGCAATTAGAAATTGCCGAATATTCGTCAAAGGCAGAAGAATATTTTTTTCATGTGAAGACAGGAACTGGTTTCCGAGCGAAATTTCCTGTCCAATACGCAAGTTCTAGACTAGTTTTATAATTTGGAAGTTAAAGAACGTTTATTTTTAAAGATGAGGTTGGAAAAGATTTGTGTTATGCAAAAGGCAAAGGATTTTGCACGGTTGGTTGAGCGGGGACAAAAGATTTTCTATAATACAATCAGAATTTGGAAGCATGGAGAATTTGTGCATGCACAGAAATAGCTTGCATTTGATACAGTACGGGTGAAAAATAGCAAATTTTTAAAAATTTGGTCAAAAATGATGACAAGTATGGATTACTATCACTGCCAGGCGAACCGAGTCTGAAAAATCAATTCGCACTTCCACTCACCTTCAAATGCACCTCGAATGGCGTTTTCCAATCAGTTGTAAATTTATACTCTTCAAATGCCACTTTCGAAGTTGACACTCCCATACTAGGATTGAAAGCGTAGGACCTCCTGAATCGACCAACAGTCTCCACTGTTCTGATCACATCCGTCCTCCTGTGATCCAAAGCCATCCCGTAGGATGGATATCGGCTGTACGGTGTCAAATGCATGTTCAGGGTGGGAAATGCGACTAATCGTTGCGATTTCCTCTAATCTTTGAATATATTAGCAATATAGTAAGATTCCAATACGACCTAGTATTCTTCAAAATGAGACTCTATTCTCGGGATGTGGAACGTTCATTTGCTTTCACAGCCGCTTTCGCAAAGGGATAGTAAGAAGAAAAGCTATAGCTGGAACGGTTCGGAGGTCTCTTCGAAATCCCTGCACCTGCTGTGCTCTCCGAATGTTGATGAGGCAGGTGAATGTTTACATTGCTACCATCCTGTTCCAAACCGTACAGTCTCTTTGCTTCCAACCGATTCTAGGTCCAGGCGACTATGCCTTTTTTAAAAAGAATATATTCTCAAATTGTAGAACCGCCTTTTCGATTGAACAATGCGATAGAGAAAAACTTCTATCTTCCCAATACTACCGATCTCCAGGTGTAGACAAATAAGCGAGGCTGAAAATCTTGATGAACAACATTTACGACAAATGTGCTACCTTTACATACCTGCTAGTCACGCGCATGGGCTGTGAAAATTTTGACGTGAAAGTAGATGAAAAAGGTTCTGTACAAATGCCATCCTCTTTCTATGCATTAGACTATACTCGATATCCGGTGTAGTTTTGGAAGCTAGTTTTCGTCTTTTCAATCCCACCCCTTGCATGAAAGAGTAGTAGAATAATCCATTTTTCCGTACAGATGGAGAGTCAATGTTTATCCTGTACCTGAATTTTGTTAGGGTGGGATCTCTGGTGCGATTGAAGAATGTGCTAGCTGGTGCATGAAATTACATGCGATTGCATTGCACAGAAAAAAAGCGAAGATATCAGAAAGATGGTGCTTACAAATGTTGCAGGTGATTCCCAGTTTTCTCGACTGTTTCATGAACGTGGAAGAATAACCACGATGCAATCCACAATGCAATCGTCTTGATTTTATGCAAAATTTTAAAAATCACCATTCGCATGCCTTGGGAGGCTATTTGAGGAAAGACCTGGTTATGTGCCTCATTGCAAGACTGATCATGATATTATTCAACGCAGAATTCGAAATGTCAAATGGCTAGCAACGCATAAGAATAGAATAGAATATCATGCCACATTATGAATTCCCACGAAGCACTTGCATTATATTTTATTGGAAAAGCAAAAGAATGAAGACAGATTGAAATAAAACTTTGCTCAACATAAAAGGTTGACCACGACTCATGGAACGCTTCATAGGAAATTCACTTTGCAAATCAAGCGATTACAGTGTACCCATACCAATGCCGCATATGCACCATATTAGCAGGGCGAGTAAGCTTTAGGGCTTCGGGCAGGGGCTTTTTCGCGTCCCCACCCACCACAGCCTAAAGCTTACTTTTTCTGGACTTATTTCAAAGTTTTTTCCAGTTTTTATGATAAATATAACTCCGGCTAAATTGCTGTTCCTGCTGAACATAGAGAGGCATGCAGAAATTTGAACCAAGATAAAGTTATTGGCATTCCAAAAATAGTATTGGTCAACAACCTTTGGGCTTCCAGCGCCATGACACTAGTAGGTATGTCAAAAGCAAGTAAAGTTTAAGGCTGGTTGCCATGGTTGACCAAATATATCAAGCCTTTGACGTTCCTTATCGATCTCCTCGATCACTGTATCATGCGTTACCAATCTTTCAAACATTATGATACATGGGGCAAGTTCCCATGTGACTGCCAGGCGATAGCTGTGGCTCCGATTGTGATCTTATTCTTGTTCCTGCAACATGGGAAACTGGCTTCTCTCAAATCCTTATTCGACATGAGTAGTGCAATAGCATTTGCCAATAAATCGATAGTCACTAAACTCCCACCATATACCACAGCACGTTGTGAGTATTCGGGAGGCGCATTCCCGGCTAATGATAATATGAATTTAGCCAACAGTGTTAATCCGCAATGAGTCAAGACTAATCGACGCAGTAGTGGCATCAAATTCATTTGCCTTTTGAACGCGATCGTTGCTGCTTGGTTATCCTTATTATTACTCAACGATGCCATGTGTGGTAGTTTGTAAAATTTCAAATACGTGATCAATCCCAAGTATAATACAAGGATGAATACAGCCAATGCGAGGTCAGTATTCAAATTATACATAATGAATATCGGATGGGTCGGGGCGTATGCATTTATGCATTGTATCACTTTCGCGAATTCGACTCCGAACAATGATGGTATAACTTTCAATGCGATTATCCCGATGAATATATACAAGCACGAAAGTAGAGCTTGTTTATTAGATAATCGATAATAGTAACTGTACGCGATCACAGCCACCATTCGATCGATTACCAATGCCAATAGCAGTGTCATCTCCAATGTGATCGCGTAAACCATATGAAAATGGATGGCATAACAAGCGCCCAATTGCAAATTCAATTCAGCCAACCCCAGGGTCCTAAATATTCGATGCAGAGCGATGATCAATAATTGCAGACCCACGATTATCCGGCTACAAGTCAGACAAATGATGAACATGAAAAATCTCGATCTCAGCTTCTTGCATCTGATCAAACCGATTAGAGTAAATATATTTAATGATGTCGACAAAAGACCAGCAAATAAGCCATAGAACAGGATATTTTGGATCCAAATTTCCACTGTACTTACTGCAGGGATAGTCGAATTTGCACTTTTATTCTCCATCTTGAATCTGAGTGAACTTGATAGTGAGAATGCAAATTGTACAAAATGAACTACAGTTGTCGCCATGAAAAAGGACCCGCTAATAATTCTTTAACAAATTGTTAGTATTTTGTTAGGGCTTGCCATGTACAGAAAAGACAGAAAATATTTCCCCCCTTGCCAGCCAAGATGGCTCTTTTTCTCCTGACTTCTATTGACTAGCCCCCTAGCAATGCATAAGTATAGGCTTGAAGCCCTAACAAAATCCTAACAATTTGTTAGAGAATTGTTAGCGGGTCCTTTTTCATGGCGACAACTGTATGATAATTCGAACTTCTGGAATAGGTACAGTTCGCTCATTAGGGGGCATTCAAGAAGGTGGACAAGCCTAATCACACTAGGAAATAGGCTGATGATTTTGGGAATTCCTACCTACAAGCGATACTTGTGCCAATTGGTCCCATTGCATCAAAGATATGATTTCCTTGAGGGAATTTAAACCTGGTACAAGTTCATTTTAAGCTTGGCTTTTCAAATAAATTATGTCCCATGGAAAGAGAACGTGCCTATTGGCCATCTCATGTCAGAATGTTCATAAGTTTAATGGAATTTATGCCCCTGCTCAGAGATCAATAATGTGACTGATTGGACTGGCTGGACCCTTTCCCTACCCTCTGCTCTGGTGCCTGATACCTGAACCACAACATTCAGCAGAGCCAATAGGACATGTCTTCAATCAAATGCTGTCACGTTGAAAATCATAAACACACAGGGGCACATGCTTTTATCAAAATTAAAACTCATTCACGTGCACTTTTATCGAAAGTATCAATCAACAACATAATCCTTACACTTCACAAAATTTGCTAAGCACTAAACATTCTCTAGGCAGTCCAGTAGGAATATAAACCAAAAATTTAACCCTGATCGATTATGCAGCCCTCTTTTGGTCCTGCAGCTAATGGCGATTTGACAATAATTTTCCATTTCTGTTGTTGCAATTTCTTCCTGGCACGAATCAATGCTCGTTTTGCGTGTGCACGTTTATCTACTTTTTCAGGTAATCACATGAGTCGCATGGCTAACCAGTGATACCTTATGAGCAAAGCCAAAATTTTGGAAAAGCATGCTTAATATGGACATGCCATGCAAAAATATTCTGGCTATGTAAGGCAAGTTAAAAAGATCTCAAAATCCACTATTTGATCCATGCTTACTTATGCACACTTCACGGCTAACCAAAGACTGCGCACTACATGTCCAAATTAAGTATTTGTTAGCCTGCAGCTAAAAACCTAATAAATAATGGCATTGCACTTTTCTAGTGTTAATTTGTGTAATCATATGCTTTATATGAAAACGAATGTTTTAACCACGACTTGGTCATAATATCTGCAATATCAGATAATAGCATACCTTTGGACAGATGTTCTTGGCAATAATGCAGGCCTCTTTCCAGTTCCAAGCTCATGAGCCTGAAAATAATTGTCTGCACATGACATATCAGCTGTTGTAACACTGACATTATCAAGATAACATTTTACAGCAATCCTTCACTGCATGTGCACATTTGATGGGGCATATAAAAATTCAGTTACTTCTGGACACAAATTACCTCGGATCCATACAAGTATTTCTCATAAAAATAACCAAAGCAAAAGCAGCAGATCAATGGTGTGGCAGTAAGAATCAATGGAATTGCTCCGATGGATAATGCCATTATAATTATAGGCTTTAATACGCGTAAATTTGAATGCATAATGCTACTTCGCGTCTGATAATCGCATTGATCATATTATTGACCATTATCATGCTTGCTTCAGTACTGATCATACCAAGGCATGTTGGGTGAGAATTATTTGTGCCTGCCAAGGGCACAAATTCTTAGCAGCCGTCTGGTTTGTTGCTCAGTGTGACCACTGGTCAGCTGACCGGTACCTATTCTTAAGAGTGGTAGGTTTAAAATTGTGTGTTGAATACGTGCCTTAGTAAGGGCCACTGGCTAACAGAAGGAGCCAGCCAAACTGGTCATGAATATCATTCCCACCAGTGTCCACACATCCACCTCAAATGGTTTTTGCCAGTGTCCAGATTTCACAGTTGGAATTTATTCGGGGGAAAAAGGAAAGCACTGTGCACTCTACATCATGAACATTATTTCCACCAATCCAGTGGCCACTCCTGATGAATTAAATCACACCACTGGGGTTATAATTACGCAAACAATGCAATATATTTCAAATAAGAGCCTGATGTACAATATGGCGCATAATGCAAACAATTCAAAGATAACTGATATTTAAACTCGATCTGTAATTACATTTATGATACAAAGCCCTATGTTAAATATAGTTCAAATTTCCTCTTGTACAGCTTGCCATTGTCGCACATAACTATTCATTAATATACCAGCGCTAACTGCCCCTTGGGAGAACATGGATCTACGCGTATGATCCACATTGGACACCACCGAAATTTTTTCAGTAGCCGGCACATCCGGCACGGATGGCTCGTCTTCTCGAATGATCTTGGGCACCCGTCCGCAAACGACATACGTGATCTGTTGATTAATCATAACCAATAATTGGCACAAGGATAATAAACTACACCCGCACCATAACCCTAACACGCCTCCTACGTTGCTCAAAAACGAGAACCACGTGTAGGACATGGTTTCTTCCGTGACCAACATACCCGATCGAACTTGTAATTGTATCAACAGACTTAACGAAGATTCGTTCAAATTCTGCAACAATCGTCTCGTACGGATGGACGTGACCGCTGTGGTGTAACTCATTTTCTCGCACACCGCCGGGCACGCGTCGATGCACTGCTTGAACGCGTCGTCGAATCTTCGATCGCAATCTTCTATGCTTCGATCGTACAAATCGGAATCGTCCATGAGGGACGACCATAAGGGATAGGCCGTAGCGTTATCCGTGGCCGGTCCGATGGAGCTGGATCCGTTGAAGAAGCCCAACATGTACGGCATACCGCATAGACTGGTCATGGTTCGTTGTTGACAATAGGCTTGACACATCAACATGGATTCGGATTTACGCTCCGTCACGCAAGGGATCCCTATACCGCTGATGTATTTGTGCTTTTTCGGCGTAACCCTCATTACGTACGTTGTATTCAAGAGCATGAACACTGGTTCCACATCGAAAAAATCCTTCTCGTGCGCGCCCAAATACATATTCTCGCTGAAATCGATGGTATAAAACGATTCCAATATCGATCCGGGTTCGTGTTGATCGGGCGGATATATGGGATTATAGGTGATCCTCGGGTCGCGTTCGTCGATTATACTCGAGACGAAATCCTCGAACTGCATATAATAACATACGCCTTCTTCGGTCACAACTTTCTTCGGCGGCCACGTCGAGCATCGTTCGCAATACAACGAACCATTCTCGTAATCGTTGGCCAAGAGGATGTAGAATTGGAAATAGGAACTGATATTCTTCTCCATCATAAATCCATCCAATTCCAGTTTAGCGTCGGTCGAATTGACGGTTTCGTTCACGTCGACTCGTTTCAATAAGGATACGGCGTAGAGGAAAGCGGATTTCGGTATACCTAATTGGTGGTATTTGCTGACGTTGAGCCAATCGCGCGGACAGAACGTGACAGCCGGATACGCGTACCTCGGTTCGTGTACCGTGGTCGTTTGTACGATAGTTGGTTGATCGACGTACCCTTCCACGACCAGGATCATGTGCCATAACATGGCTACGATACAGGCCAATTGGAATAGGGCGCATAAGAATCGTAACGGCCAATCGCTCCAATGTTTGTAGACGTCTTTCAAACCGTGAATAGTCGCGTCGTCGATGTATTGTTTCAAAATGGCGTGCATAGTTGGTGAACGTTGGGATTTCTGAGAACTGACCGATTCTTGATAAGGTAAGTATGGTGGACCGATCGGATCTTGATTTTTCATCATTCTTAGGATTGGAAATGCGCAGTTTACCGATCAGACGGCTGTCCATTCAAATACAGCAAGTCCCAGATCCACTGTTTATATTGCATGCTTCTTGTCTGCACTCATGAGTGAGAAGCTAGTTTTCGAAGACTGGTTCATCCTTGTTCACACCGGGAAGTAGATTTGTAGTGGCAATTTATATTTGCATAGCAATACATTTTTTATATGTACCTGCATCGTGGATTCAGAGTGATAAAACCAGAAAGAACTTCGAGTGTTAAAGTATGACTGATAATGCAGATATGCAAATTAGACAACTTTCCAATCCTGTCAGATTGCGCAATCTGAAAATATGTGTCAACATGCAGAATCTTAACTTAAACCGTCAAATTTCGCTACTGTTTGCCCTCCATAAAATTTTCACTGCTACCATTTCAAACCTGAGCATGATACGCCCATTTGCATTTGATGGAGAATCAATTATTTGTTAGCCGTGCAGAACAAAAAGAAGGGCAAAACTTACCAAATTTGATGATTTACGTTTAATGTAGCTAGTTATTTCAAAAACGAAAAACCAATAGATGCAATATTATCATAAATTTGACATGCTTGTCAGGAGCCATGTACCAGATTGCGCAATAATGCATTAAAAATTACTTCGCCTTCCGAAATGATTTCAAAATCAGGAAGCAATAATCAGTAGATCCAACTTTTATGATTTTGTGCACGTGCTTTTTTCATTTATCACATTTTGAATACTAAATTGGAAACGTGACTTTTTTTCATTTTCTTGCTTTACATGTTCTTGACATGTGTAAACTTTGGTTGAGAATAAGTAACTTTCAAAAAGTCAAGTTTCGGCTAGACAAGCAAGACAAACATTAGGCTTTGTACAAACCAATCGAATGAACAACTTCCAGAACTGGATTTGCACAAAAAGAACTGCGCGTGAAGAAGGCATGAAATCTCTGAGGATATTGGAACAATAAGCTTGCATGAGTGCAATTCAAAAAGAATTTCTCGGTGCAAACTTTCTTCTGAGTAAATATGAATGTTCACTGGGCCTTTTCGGTGCAGATCCAAGTTCAGAAGACCACAAGAAATAATGTAAACGTGGTCAGCTAAATTAGCATATTGTTGTATACCCTGCCATTTACAAGCCATCAGCGCCACTGGAATCCCAGCAGCAACCATGACATCTGCAGTTTTTCAAAACATTGCAGTAATACGCATCTGAAGGAAGATACACAATCATCAATTTCGTTGCATGCATTCTTCAGTAATCCAGCAATAAAACAATTATATCTCACTTCAGGAATAATTCTACAACTTCAGTTTTAGTCCTGCCTGATGACATTGAGGTACTTGTGCAGTATAGCCCCCCTTCCACTATATACTAGCAGGGAGCAGGGTTATTCTGGAGGCAAAGTAATCCGC
>JAQIWJ010001168.1:0-12889 GCA_034695185.1 Discolaimus major
TTAGCACGTGTGCTCATTCAGTTTTGTCATAAGCATTATTTGAATGGGGGATCAGGTTATGGCGGTTGAGGTTTAGGGCGAATAGTATTGATCTTGCAAATATTTGGTGTGATCATTGGTCCACTGACACCGCATACTTTGCTGTTCTCTGGGTCTAAAGAATACCTGTATTATCCGTCTGCACCCGTGCTGCATTATCTTACCAAATTTGACAGCAACAGTACCACAGAACAGAAAAGCGAAAAACACAGCTAAACGCATCATGGCAATAGTTTTCCAACTCGAAAAAGGCTGTTATGCTAGCTTCAAAGCAGAACTGAACGTCAATCCAAGTTCGAAAATCTCAGCAACTCGCATTATCTTATCTGATTCACTTCTGCCTTGGGTTTCTTGAATGTCATATTAGAAATTCGTCTGATTTGAGTCATATCAAATGTCATCATAGGCCTATTTCAGCTACATGACAAAAACAGCATTGGTCATAGAAAAATTCCGAGTATGGCAGCGAGAAACATTAATCATCTACCTACTATAGTTCCAGCTTCAATGTAGGCATTGGAAAAAGTGATTTTTACTTGAAAAATCAGGTCCAATGCTTATTGCTGATCGATATCACTTGCATGTTCACATATCACATTGCGCAATGGTCAGAATAGTCAGACATGTGCTGGATCAGATCATGGATGAGAAAGCCAAATTCCCATGGATTGGCTAGAACCATAGGCCAAAGTCTTGAGGGCCAAAACATTTTCCAAATGCACCGTGTCTTTATCTTTGCCATTCAAGTTGTTTATCCCAGAATTTAGCAAAGATTTATCTGTTTATGCAGACAGCATAACCAGACTCATCTTCACCGGATGTAGGACTTCTCTGGAACAACAGCTGAACGATTTTTCAAGCTTTTTCTAAAGCCTAGCCAAGTTTAAAAGCCTCTTATAAACAATCGAGTCTAAGGAAGTTTAGGCTCGGACAAAAGACGACTCCAAATTTCTTAGACGCCTCACCATTTTGCGATTCACAATGGATAGTTCACAATATGATCCCAGTGTAAAAATTACATCTTACATTAATTTGACTCGCCCAACCAAAGATCCAGAAATGTTCGTCCATTGCCTGAATATCGGTTCTGATGGTCGATCATTGGACGAAATTTTGACGGAATCAGTGTACATCGATCCAATGACTGGTGATCAGCAAAAATTCAAACAATATGCTAAACAAATCAGTCGAATATTTGTCAAGAATTTCGGTCACGTGATCGTCGATGAAAACGGGTTAGAGTTGTGCACGAATTTGAAAGATCTGGATATTGGTATCAATGATAATTTATACTTTTATACCTTGCACATTTCGCCCAGCGAATATTTGAATACGCCCAGATTGAGAAGCCTCAGTTTGAGATCGATCGATTTATCCGAAGATGCGATCATTGCGTTGATATATTTGAAAGATCGATTGGAATATTTGCGCATCAGAAACGTCACACCGATTGCGCAATTGCTGGATATTATTTCGCAATTCACTAAATTGAGGCACGTTTATTTGCGAGGGATGCCGAAGGATATCGAATTTCCAACCAGCCTTTTCAACGCATCGGCCCAGAATTTGACTTGGATCACCGTTGAAGAATGCAATCTACCCCTGGTCCCAGTGCACATGTTCAAAAATATGAAAAATTTGATCAAATTGGAATTATTCAGATGCAAAATCACAACGATCGAACCGGGCGCATTCGATGAATTGACCGATTTGAAAGAATTATCATTGGCGTACAATGATATCAAGGAATTGCCATTGGATTTATTCAAGAATACTGTAAATTTGACGCATGTATATTTAGCATTGAATTGCATCGAGAATATTACTCGTGATCAATTTAGTCAGTGCAAGAATTTGGTGCGTTTTGAAATTTGAATATTCTTGATCAGTTTGCTGTGGAATTTTGCATTGTGTTTTTGGATCGATTTCTGCACATGATCGGATGTTTATTTGGCAATTTCTACCACGCATTTTTCCTTTCAGCAAAGCAAACTTTTCTTCCAGGCGACTGAAAATGCCCTTTCCTTCCATAATGACATCTGTTTGTTCACGTCAGCATTTTCTTATCTACCTGTCGGCGCTTGCCACTGGCACCTTTTTGTCTTGATCTTCTTGGCAGGCAGGAAAGGAAGAATCTTTCTACAAAGGATCATTTTACATAGTGGGTACAGAAAAATACTGCCATGGCTATTGGGATGATTTTCACTGGTTTTTTCATTTGGTCATGCTTGCTTTTGGGTAAATTTCTAAAGAAATAAGTTTTTGCATGACTGTTTTGGCAGAGGTGTTGCCAAAAACTTGCAGTGTCATGTGCAAGATTTCATATTGTGATCAGGCCATGGGTATGATCACAGCATGGCTTTGATTCAATCGATCATGATCTGATCAACATCATGCTGATCATGATATCATTCTGTTCTCCCTGTGATTTCGGCGATTATGCAAACCTTGACAACTGATCACATTCGTTGATCAGATTGATCATGTGATCATTCCTGGGTCAAACTGCCCAGCCAAAGCACAGCCTTGAAAAACAATCACAGCCATTTCGTGCAACCTTTCTCCCATGTCTCAATCATGATCAAATCAATCGATAATTTCAGGCTCCTCGGCCAACACGCCTTGTCAACGTCGTGATTATGGACATGGCAGTGCAGTGTGCGTTTGCAATGCCCAATCATGCGATACAGTGGTCCCGATCGAACCAATTCCCTCATTACAAGCAGCTGTTTACATATCGGACAAAAGTGGACGCAGGTTGGAAAGGAGCACAGTGAAATTCAGGGCATTGAAATCAGGTGTGTTTTTGATTGATGGCAATGCATTGCTGTATTGCGCAATGATTGGGCGATAATTGCGCAATGCACTGCTGTATTGCGCAATGTAATGCAAAGCAAACCAAGTTGTATGCATGCACACTGCAGCCACTGATAATCATTACAGGTCCCAACTCATCGATGATCACTATCGATCCATCAGAAAAGTATCAATACATCGATGGTTTCGGCGGTGCTTTCACTGATGCATCTGGTATCAATATGGCCAATTTACCTCAGTCGGCTCAAGAGCATCTATTGCGTTCATACTTCAGCAAAGATGGTAAATAAACTTATCATTGAGGTCACTGATAAGAGATGACACTTTCTTCTTAGGTATCGAGTACAATGTGGGTCGCGTCCCAGTTTCCAGCACCGATTTCTCAACGCACAGATATTCCTATGACGATGTGAATGGCGATTTTCAATTGGAACATTTCGCTTTGACTGAAGAGGATCTGAAGTACAAGGTGTGTTCTGCTGATTTTTATGCAAATATGCAAGCATTGGTTCGGCAGCAAGCGAGTTGCAGCTGCAAGTGCAGAATTGCAGAATGCAAATTGCGCAATTGCTGAACTTGTGCACTTGCAATGCCATTGCAAAAGTTGCAATGCACATTTTTGCACTGATAATCATTTTTTCCAGATACCATACATCAAGGCAGCACAAAATTACAGCGATCGCCCAATCCGATTATTCGGCAGTTCCTGGTCAGCCCCAGCATGGATGAAAACCAGCGAACGTATGGACAGTAATGGCACATTGAAAGGTCTACCAACACGTGGTGATCAATATTACAGTACATGGGCTAATTATTATGTCAAGTAATGACATAAATTGATCATGCATAATCGATATTTACATGCGAAATTTTATAGATTTTTGCAAGAATATCAAAAGCACAACTTGTCGTTTTGGGCATTGACCGCTCAGAATGAGCCTACCACTGGGTAAGTGCTAATTAGCGTGATTAGCTAATTAGCATGCTAATGAGCAATGCTAATTCGTGCTCCTTGGTTTTCAGCTTCCTCTACGAATACGGTTGGCAAACCCAAGGCTTCACGGCGGAAATGCAACGCGATTTCATCAAGAATAATCTCGGCCCTGCATTGCATACAAATGGATTCAAAAATGTGTCCATCATGATCTTGGATGATCAACGATTCATGTTGCCATCATGGGCCAGAAAAGTAATGTCGCAATTCCAGAAATGCAATTTGAAAACACGAATGATTTCAGGTACTGAATGATGTGGAAACCAGGAAATATATCTCCCATATCGCAGTACATTTTTATTGGGATCCCTTCACACCGACCAAAACATTGGAAGCGACGCACAGGGAATTCCCGAATTTCCCATTATTCGCTACCGAGGCGTGCGTGGGAACTCAAGGTGGACCGGATGCTGGACAGCCGCACGTGGTTTTGGGCAGTTGGGAAAGGGCTGAACAATATGCCCATGATATAATTGAGGTTAGTTATTATTTTGTGCTGTGCATGCATGAATGAATCATGCAGAACCCAAAATAGTCGTGGACTCTCCTGGGCCAGATCATATAAGCACTGATAATGTTAGTAAGTTCAAAATTCATACTGTACATGCGCATTTTTCAGGATCTGAATCATTGGTTCGTTGGATGGGTCGATTGGAACCTTGGTAAGCATATCGATTTTCGAATCTGATCATATGATCAGCTTCCTATGCTGAAGCACAGGCATCAAAATCTTGCTGTTTCAGCACTGGATTTGGAAGGCGGACCAAATTGGGCCAAGAATTTCGTGGACAGTCCAATCATTGTCAATGCAAGTGCAGGCGAATTTTACAAGCAACCAATGTTCTACGCATTGGGTCACTTCAGGTATGCTTGTTGCATCTTTTCCATTTTGTCAGCAAATGTTCTAATTTTCAGCAAATTCCTACCACCCAAATCGTACAGAGTCGGATTGAAATCCAATATGGATACGACCAAAGTGGAAATGACCGCTTTCAATCATGTTGATGGTTACAAGACGGTTATACTCATGAATAAGTAAGCAATTATTGTTTATATTGAGGCGTATATTCATGATTTCTCTTTCAGGGATAATTCCGATAAGGATTTATCGATTATGGAAGCCAGAAAGAATAATGGCATCACTCTGACGGTACCAGCAAGAAGCATTGTGACTGTATTGTGGAAATAAGCTTGGCGTTTTCGCTTGATTTTTCAGTTATGATAACTTTTTGATATTCTTTCTATTTACATCTGTCTGTCACGTATGCTTTTGCATCAGTCGAGTTATCTACTGAAATATATTTGGTAACTTCAAAATGACTTCTATCATGAATAAGCCTAAATAGGCGTTGTGCTTACTTGCAGGTCAGTTATAACATGTTATGCATAACTTGTATGGTTTTATATGATATATGCCTATTTGACTATCATGCACAATTTAAGATACATCAGTATGAAAATTAAGTTGATTGCATTATATTTCATCATATCATAACCCATAAAATTGAACCGTTCGTATGAATCACTAACTTGGTATGCCGTCACCGACTGAACACATGAAAATTCTCCTGCTCTACCAGCTATATTACTCAAAAATCATGGTCATAAATCGTTGTCATAGTCAACGCCATTCGTCCTATCATTGATCATTCTTTATTCCTGATCAACGCCATTTAGCGATTGACCTTGCTGACCACGTTGTTGACGTCCTTGTTGGTTGGATTTCTGGGCAGCGTCCACAACGCGACCAACCATCACGATTTGATTGCTGGCGTTGTGTTTGATGGCGAATGCGAAAGCGTGGTTAGCCTTGACTTTCTTCTCGCCTTGGTATTGGCCTTGACGACGGTGACGACGTTGGCCACGTTGGCTTTGGCCTCCACGTTGACGTTGACCAAATAATTCCTCGCCTAATTCTTGTTGTTGACGATAACGTTGTTCTTGTTCGTCCTCATCTTCGTCTTGATCCTGATCTTGATCTTGATCGTATTGATCTTGCTGTTGGTTCTGGCGTCTTGGATTGGCAGCGCTGATACCTTGTTGATCGATCTGAAAAAATCGATACATGTGTTTTGCTACCTTAGCTGATCGATCAGCTTGTATGCACCAGCAATGCAACTGATCAGTGTTTTGCATGCGCTGCACCAAAAAAAATCCAATCAATATCTCCAAAATTGCATACCTTGATGGTAGCTTGATGAATCAACTTGTTCACATGCAATTGCTGTTGACGTTGTTGCTGATCATCTTGATCCTGATAATCTTGATCCTCATCATCCTCATCCTTTTCTTGTTGACGCCTGCGACGTTGCCCTTGTTGCTGACCATTGATTCCGGACAAATCAGCTTGATCAGCGTCGAATGCATCTTGGACACCCTCCTTGCGCAAGGCTTGCTTAGCATCGATTTTGTGCTTGATTTGAACTTTGGGCAATTCCACATCAACGTCCTGTTGCTGTTGATCAGCTTGATCCAACAATTGCTTCAATTGCTGACCATTTTGGATTTGCTGTTTCTCGACCTGAGTGAGGCCGTCTTTATCTTTTGGTACGATCAGGTAAAGGGTCAATTCTTGCTGCTGAGTTGGGACACCGACAACTTGCAATTGTTCATCTTCGTAGTAATTGAATTGGCCTTGGCTTTGGATGATCTGCAAAATGCGGGTGTGATTATCAGTGCCATGTTGCAGTCTGCAAGACCGCAATTTTGGTTTGCAATGCTGCAATTTTGAGCTGCCAGCGTTTGCAAGGATGCTTGCAATGCAGTGTCCAAAAATCAAACTACAACGTACCTGAACGTTTTTCGGTTGCTGACCGCCCAATGGGTAAAATTTGCCCTGTTTGGAGCTTTGTTGCTGTGTGAATTGACGTCCCCATTTGGCTTTCAATTGGGCAGTGCTAACAGCGACCAATTTGGTATTGGACGTAATTGCATCTTGCGGTACAGCCTGTTGCAATTGCTGATTCGTTTTTTGAGCAATGTATCGATTGAGTTGTTGACGACATTGTTGGGGTTGATTTTGGAAATTGCATTTCTTCAGCTGAGCATTGGCGCATGCTTTGACGGCTTGAACGAATTTCTGCTGAGCGTGGGTCCGTTGATTCAGGATCAATGTATTGGTGATTTTGACCTGCGCTTTCTGACCTCTGCAAAATAGGCAATCATCCATTTCTGCTGGCAAATTTTTTCAATGGACTTACTGTCCAGTTTGCTGTTGAATTGGATCTTGGCCTTGCAAACTTTGCTGCAAAGCTGCATGGGCTTGCTGAGTTTGCTGCGTGCTCAATCCAGCGCCCAATACGCGTTGGATTTGGCGTTGAGTATTGCCACGAGCCCCACGTTTGATGGCTGCCAATGCCAATTGAATAGCGGCTGGTGAGACTACGGTATTCTTATCGTCGTTCTCTTGTTTGGCTTGTTGGTACAATTTGGAAGCTAATTGGCTATTTGCATCTTCCAAGGTTTGCAGTAAATTGAATTTGGGACCGCAATTGTGTTGTTGTTGTTGTTGCCTTTTGTGTTGTTGCTGACCACGACGTTGACCACGCTTTTGGCTATGATCGTATTCATCTTGATCCTGGTCCTGATCATCATCCTGTTCAGTGCCAAAACGTTGATTGCGTTGGCATTGATGTTGGTAGCAATTTTCATCGTCGTCTTGCTCATCGCTGTCATATGTATCATCATTGAATAGACCCTGTGATTCGTAACCTTGCTCCATTTGCTGTTCACGTTGGAGTTGGCGGAGCAGGCGATTGAAACGATTCTTATTGGCAGTAGTGGCAGCTGAAATTGTACTGATCAGAATGATCAGGGTCTAATTTTGAGGTCTACTGTAGCCACAGTATCTCATGTGGTCATGGCCATGGACCAGGGTCAGAGAGTCAATCAGCATTCAGCATGATCTCAGGCATACTGTATCTACAGTATGCAGATTTGGATAGCTGCAGAATGCCCTGCCTGCATGGCTATGCCAGGCTGACTGCCAGCCAATCAGCATAAATTTTCAGGCATACTGTATCTACAGTATCCTTCAGCTCCAGCAGGCCCTGCCTCCAAGGCAATGCTTTGCTGATTGCCAGCCAATCAGCAGTCATTACTTACTTGCCACAGCCAAGCAAAGAGCAATCAATATGAGTATACGCATGATGGTGGTTCAAGTCAGACCGATGAAGTATCACTGCACAATCAAGGATGGATTCCAAAGGTGTGCTGATTGACTATGGACAATCGCAGCCTTTATATAGGCCCCGCATGACCATGAAATCCCTGGGCTAGCATCGCCTACAGCTATCTAATCACGCCTAAATATTGACCTTGGGATTGTTTGAATTCACAAACCATTGTTTTTTCTGATCGCCTGGGATGATAACTAAAAATAAGACTATCCATCGCACGTAGCCTGGAGTCTGACGATCCGGGATCACAATTCAAGGACGACCAGGTACAAAGTTTTCGAACGTCAATGAAATCCGACCGGTTTTCGATTAGACAACGCCCAATCTGAGCACATGAAGAATGGTTCTGTTTTTCAATTTGAAATGTAGACTACAATTAGTCAAGGAACGGTAAGCGACCTTTGTCATGGCGGAACTTGTTTTATAAACGACTATTGCATCAGCCAATTTCGAATGGCCTTGGACTATGGAATTTTATACAATCTGATGATAAATATGTTTTATTGATAAAACATTGCCTGGATGACGTTGCGTCTGCAAAATGCAAAGATCGAAATTTTTTGCACAGGAAAGAAAAATCCTGCATTGCAACTTGACGATGTTGGCGAACAATTGCAAATTATCTCAATATGCTTTCCCAGCTCCTTACGAAGTCCAGCACGATTTTGCACAAATCATTTTTGCAATGCACACATTGCTACTAGCAAAGTACAATCTTGCAAAATGCATTCACTCAACACAGCACTAAGCGACCATACCACCATAAATAGAAAAATCAATATCTGATCACATGACCCTTACAGTATTCTCTTGCTTCATGACATATTTCGCGTACAATCGACAAAATTCTTCCATGAACACAAACAGAAGCACCGTCTGCGGTGCAAGGCGTGCATAAAATGGTCCGAAACCTTTCCATAATCCACTGATCCCTTCGTATTTAGTGATTTTTATCCAAACGTCCTAGAAATAGCTATTTCAGCTTTCAGGCATGGATTGCAATCGAACATACCAAAGTATTCCTGTACATCGGTGCACCAGGCACGAACAGCATATTTTGCATACGCGTTTTTGCAATATCCGCCGGTACGCTAACTATGGAAGTGATCAGTCCACTACACAGGCTGGCCAGAAAATGTGTGAACATTGTATCTTTGAATCGACCCGTATTCATCAATGTTTCTTTCGCCTGGGAATATGTAGCTAACAGTGCTACACCAGCCAGTGTTGATCGGACAATGGTCGGTTCTGTACCCTGGAAAATTGACCAGTGGTCAGTCGGCTGAATGCAATCATTTCAGCTGGTGCTAATGGGGATAAAAATCTGATCATTTCTAGAATGATCAATCGCTTACTCTCCATAAGCTCAATACGCCTTCATCCTTTGCAATGCGATACAAAGCGGTCATTACATTACTGTAATCCCTGCGCAATTCGATTGGTAATCGACCATCGACCGTCATGCGAACAGTGGCCACATCTGGTGGTAAGCTGACCAACCCTGATATGACGCCTGCGATTATGCCAATGATAGCCTTGGTACTGTACGTTGGCCTGCGACCATCTCTGAAACGCAATGTATGGCTCATTTCCAGTGGTCAAACTGGAACCAGGGCCTTCAGACCAATGGCCCAATGCGACACTGGGGGCCATTGCATCAAGACCATTGCAATATTGCTTTCAGGCATACTTTGAGAATTCTTCCAATAAGCAACTGTAAGTTCCCAATCTCGTGGTTCCATAAAGTGATTGACGTAATAATGATGCCGATAATCTGCAGATCGATCAGATCTCAATACTGATCAAGGTGATCAATGCAGATCTTACCCTGTATACACAGCGCTTAATCCTTCTTGCCTCACAATGCAATATAATGCATGAAAGCTGGATCTGTATAATCTCGCTGATCCCAATTCACCACTCATTTGCATGCGATTTTTCAATAGATCCAATGGATGCGTGCAACAGACAGCGGCCATTCTAAAAATCAGTGATAACTGCTGATAATGGCCTGATTATGCAATGCTGATCACAGTGATTAGCATGATCACTGCAGAAATCAATTTTTGATCAGCAAGATCACTGCAGAAATTAATTTTTAAATTTGACATGCTAGCATAGCAACCAATCGATTTGCAGCATACCCTGCCAAGCCTCCCAGTGGAAATCGCACATAATTTGGTATCCCTACACCGGATGGTTTTGTCATGTTGAGACTTTGACAAGCCATGTGTTCCCAGCAATAAATTTCCCAATGTCAGAGAAACCTAAACTTGAATTCAGGAGTCAATTTAACTTCCGTGCAAATCGCAGCTTCCCAAAACCCACAACATCAGCTCGTCCAGAAGTTACAAGAAAATATCAAGCTTCTGGAAAATATGTTTTCTAAGAACCAGGAAGATAAATATCGACACAGATGGATTCTTCTCAGAAAACCATACATGGTGCCTGGGACTGTGTAAATTTTTGCTATTTGTAAACATTGAATATTGTGATCACTGTAAATATGTGCATTACATGTCAGCTAATTGTTGGATACAGAAAAAAATTGGCTGAATTTGGAAATGCTGGAGAAGCAGGACGGGACTGTAAAAAACACATGGCAGGATCGTGAGGAAATTGAAAAATCAGCAAGGCGTGCTTAGATTATTTGAATATTCCTGTCCACTGCAGAATGAATGCACCAAATGCAAGACAACTTGCCAAATTTTGGTATACTGCAATGGGGTATTTCATGCACTGGACTTCGCAAAAATTGACTTGCACATTTTCAATCATTGCTTTATTGCAATGACTTTTTCATAGTACGCTATCGATTTTGCAAAAACCAATGACCCCCAAGGATACAGCCTAGTCTGCATTGCAATTCCGGTCCAAATCTTTCCAAGAGTTAGACCATCAATCATTTGGATCCCCTCCAAGGATTCCTTCCTCCCACCATTCACAATCGACATCATTTGCCACATGGGACATGCTATAAAAGCGTGAGAAAAAACTTCCTTCATAGTCACGTTTAAAAGCTATTACCTAACGCTCGACATCGCATGCTAGCATCGCAGCAGGGGAGGGGGGGGGATAGAGAATATCATAAAATATTGATGAGCATAGCACTGCGCAAGGGCCGTCATTCCTCGCATCTTCCTTAGGAAATATGTTGACTTTCTTCAACTAGCTTTAGCTAACAGTTAGTTGGGAGGCTAAGAATGAAGGTTGCAGAAAGGAATAAATGTATTCATTCACGTCGATCAACTACATTCTCCGATTTCAATGATCAATTACAACGGTCGCATCCGAGCGAATTCGCGTTTTGTTGCTTCGGAAAGACTCAGACGAAAAGCGGGGTCCTATTCGTCACACCGGTGGAATTCTTCTTATGGGCATCATCGGCTGTATCTTTGGTTTATCTAATACTGATCCATAAATACGAAGATGCGTGCGAATATGTGATGCAAGAAGCGGCTACATATATTCCATGCTGGACAGTGGCCGCATGTTTGATCGGTCTATTAGTATTGAGAGGATTCGCTTTGATCAGTTTATTCTGTACAATGCGTACGAGGAATCCCAATTGTATGCTATTCGTATTATTCGATTTAACATTGAGAGCCAGTTTTCAATTGGCCATTTGCTTATTACTTACAATGGCCATTGTGAATCGAAAAGAATGGTTCCATAAGAGACCGTATTTGGAACGATTGATCATCCTATGGTTGATCACGTGTAAAGATTTAGGATTATTCTGCCTATTCGTGGCTTATTATAAATATATTTGCGAAAGACGAGAATGGGAGAATGAGGATTACGAAGCGATATTGAGAGAAGAAAGGAAATTAGAAAGTCAAGGAGGTATTCTGAAGCGAGCAAATAGATCCATGTCTTTGGATACTGATCATCGAACGATTACAAATTCTGTCAGAAAAATCGGTGCGGATTTGCAAGCAAGGAATTGGCGTACTGTAACGCATGCATTGAATAAGGATAAGAAAACTGTACGAATCGGTCGAAGTATAACTATCATCGAGAATGATATGGTCACTAAGAGTATGGATCCTGTAGGTGTGGCATGTAAATTGAGATATAGCAAATCGTTTTGAATGCTGATTCACTGGCTATGGATGAAATGAAGCATCGCACAATGCTCATATTATATGATAAGCAATATCACTTATGCACTTTTTGAATATCTAATTATTCATGACATTGGCCTGCTTGGTTCTATACAAAATGTGCAATGTTATACTGTCGATTATAATCGCAATGTAGAATCCGATGTTTACTTATCAATACACAGAAGTATGGTTTTAGGGGTGACGCCCAAATTGAAGGTTAAATTTGATGTTAAGTAGGCATCAAACTGAGAAGCAATTTGATGTAAAAATTGAAATTCAAGCCCCACATTGATGCTGAAGTTGAAGTCGGTTTGCTTCGACTATCCCACTAGAAAAAGCACTTGATATGCTGTAGTTGAAGCCATCTTCAGCTTGATGTTGAGTCAGCTTTCAGTCTGATGTACAGTCATATGCAAAAGTTTAAGGCACCCTGTGAAAACATGTCACATTCGTGACATTTTACACGTTTTTTTGATAACTACTAATGCTAATGAGATGAAATTTTGCATGCTTACTCATTGGAGAATAAAAAGTGAATGGTCAAGAAAACTGACCACTGGCTATTGCCCAGTCAAAAATGACCACTGGTCAGCATGTGACATATCAAATGAAAGCACTCATGATACTACTGAATTCGAATTCAGTAAGCAATTTTGTGTTCCAGTGACCACTGTTGCGTTTGGGGTGGAGAGGGGAAGAGAGACAACCGTTCAGTAGGAGAATATAATAAAGACTAACATTAACACATAAGA